>JAPZEB010000006.1:5553957-5568839 GCA_029783705.1 Chaetodon striatus
TTTGTCAAATACTGATGCTTTGCCATGCCCCTTGGTATCCATTACTGACGCTGAGGGCACCCTTTGGAGTCTCTATGAGACACACAGGCTTTCAATTAACTCCAATGTAAACCCGTCTGCTGCAATATTTTACACTGACAGCAACTGACGTACTTAGATCACTCACGTGTGGGTTTGCAATGGTATGAGATTTTCAGTGGATGATAAAGGTCGCAGAAAATATCACCGCTTCATGGTATACCTTATTACACAATAATAATTATTACTATCAGTTACAAAGACTATAAGGGAATAAAAACAGATGGGATTTTTGTTGAACAAATGCTTGAAACTTGAAACCATTTTTTTTAATAGACGTATGTTGAAAACGTCGACAGGCAGTCAAAGAGGAAAGGAGATGTGCAGGATTCTCCATCTGTAGATAAGCAAATGCACATGGTGTGAGTACTCTCAATTTTCATACCACGGTATACTGTGAACTTGGTATGCTGCTGCAACCCTACTCATGTTACACATTTACATCATGTTACGTACTTAGGCTAACCCAAAACAAGATGTTTTTTCTAAACCAAACCAAGCAGTTTACAGCCTAAACCAACCACGACTGTTTAACAATGTTCACCAAATTACAACAAGTCTCGCCCAGGACACAGCTGTTCATCAAATACAGACACTAAAGGGTGCTTTCAATGTGGTATCACGCAATGAGGGGTGTGACTTTGAGCGCTGGTATTTAAAAACCTGGGATGAGAACGTGTTGGACATTTTATTGACATAATGATAAATCAAGAAAAAAACAGGCAGATTAATCGATCATGAAAATAATCATTAGTCACAGCCACACATTTAAGGAAGCGTCACACCACCTATCCGTCTAAGTACAAAAGATGAGGTAAGTCAGTATTAAAGAATTCAACTTTCTCGGCTTATAAAATATGTGACGTGTTACAGGTGAGTTTGTGGGATAATGTGTCTATTATACAGTCAACTTTATGTTTATCAGTGTCAACTCAGTTCAACCCCAAATCAAAAACATATTTTTCCTCTTACCTGTGGTGCTGTTTGTCAGTCTAGATTGTTTTGGTGTGAGTTACAGAGCGTTGGAGATATCGGCCGTATGTTTGCCTTCTCTCCAGTATAATGGAACCAGATGGCACTCGGTTTGTGGTGCTTAAAGCACCAAAAGTACATTTAAAAACCTCAACAGCAATATCTCTTTCCATAAATCATGACCCAGTTGCTTAAGATAATCTGCGGACCTTGTTGTGAGCAGTTTCACATAGGAACTATTTTCTTTCTTCCGAACTACATGTACTAACTGTATCATCACGCTGACGGAAGAGTACTCTACTGCTAGCTCACTTAGCACCATCGAGCTAGATAACGTTACAGCTCAGCTGAAGACAATGCCAATAATATTTGCATCTCGTGCTGTCCCTAGCACGAGATTCTCTTCCATGAGTAGATGCTCACCTTCTTCTAGAGGAGTCAATAATTAACTCTTTAACCGCTAACTGACAATAAGAATTTTTACTGATTTATACAATCACTTGAACAGTTACAATCTATATGAGATATAATATACTGACGCCACAGGAGGAGATGATGAGAGAGCTAAGTCTGCTGTTGCCCAAGCACCAGGAGGCAGAGGTGGACACCAAAATGCAAGACAATCCCTCTTACTGGATACTAATCCTCTTCAGTGGTGGTAAGAAATCTGCAAACTTTCTGTTGCTGCCATTACACTGAATGGGCTGTTCACGAGCTAACGCAGCAGAAGCTACTAACCTTGGGCACCAGACTGTTCTGACACCAAAACGGCTCAATTCTGTCGTTAAACCCATTAATAACTGTTTGGTAAGGTTAGCTGTGTGACGCTTACAGTTAGCCCTGTCACAGTATGCGTGTGTGGACTCTCACCAGCTGTTCTCCAGTGCAGAGCTCAGACTTCCGCATCAGTAGTCTAATGATAAACATGAAGAGAGCGACAGCAGTGCAAGGAGGTGCTAAGTGAAATGAGATTTTAACTTTTTTAAATGGTAAAAAAAAACCAAAAAAAACATTAAACACACACCCACTTGTCTTTAATGGTGAATGATCTGTCAACAAGGCTCAGCTGTTGAGTTTTTCTTTCTTTTTGGCGCTTTGAGCACCACAAGCCGAGTGTCATCTGGTTCCATTATATTCAAGAGGCAGACAACTTTACGGCCAATATCTCCAACACTCTGCAGCTCACACCAGAACTATTTACTTAATATATTTAATGACTAGCACTCCAGGTAAGAAGAAAGATATGTAGTCTTGATTTGAACTGTCCCTTTAACACGGACACTCAATTAAATTTTAATAAGTGATGCGAGGGAATGACGATCCATCTGTGCATTAGTGGGAATCAGCAGCTGTTACAGATATTAAACAAGGTATTGGGACACGGTCATGAATTAAATTATGAATTAAATTAATTTATAATTCAGCTTTTGTTTCACTGCTGTGAAAAATAAATCAGGACTCTCAAACTTAATTATACATTAGATAAAATAATATTAATAAATAAATCAGTGGATAAAACTGAAGGCCTTTAGGAGATTCTGTGTTTCTCAATGACAATTTTTTTTTTGTTTTTTGCTGTTATTGATTTTAAATTGACATCATGATGGTCTTTCATTCATTCACTAGTGATGGAGTGAATATACTTCAACATATTGATAGAATAACATGGAGGAATGCATTGCAATAGTACATTATCACAGTTTTCCCTCAGCTTTAATGTTTATTCTCATCCTATGCAAAGACTATGGCTATTTGAGTATTGTCTCAATTCTGTTCAGCAGCGCTGAAGTGAGTCTTGGTGCACATTACACATGACATACTGATCCTTCCCTTCAACAGGAGCCCCAAAAAACCCCATCCCCTACTTCTGTTGTCTGAAAAGGAAGAATTGGGAAGGAAAGAAGGAAGAAAGGAAGTATAGATCAAATGAAAGAGGGAAGGAAGGAAGGAATGAGCTAGTAGGTCAGAACTTTCTCCCCATGGTGACTAATGAGACTCCACTGTCCTGGACAGTATTTTTAGGATGCTCTACATGTCCACAGAGACATGCAAGTCGCCAAGGTGACCTGTTTTCACCATGATCAACTATGTAACCCAGAGTGGCTGCTGTTTAGGAGGAACAAAGGCAGGAAAAGAAAAGGAATATACTTCCCCTTGAAGGTCGCGAATTTGGCACACTTCATGTCCTTTAGCACGGCATCTTCAAGTAAAAATAAAATAAAAACAGACCCCAGCAATTGTTCCTGTTGCAGTGAATGCACATGCTGATATACTGGATTCACCTAAGGCAAAAAGGATTGTGAGTAAGTGTGGAAAGTGCTCTGTGAGTGGCCCTCCACAGCTCCTGCACTGCAGAGAGTCAGTGCAGTGGAGGGGTCCTTTTTAGACGGAGAGCACCGGATGGTTGGTGCCCGCCGTTCTCATGTTCAGAACGAACCAGCTGAGTCAGGATGTGTCCCTTCAGGTCCTCCTCTCTCTCAGTGGAGCTCTCAGGGGGACATGTTGAGCAGCTTTGTAGATTTATTGGGGTAATTGATCGCCAGGCTGATGGCAGCGATGTTCTTCAGAGCCTATACAATAAAAAAATGAATGAAATAGAGTGTGAGGAGAACAAAAAATCAAAGACCGTGAACTTATAAATGACACGTGAGTTTTTCACCTGTGCTGTGCTCTGCATGTTGAGTGGTGACAAATGGAGGGTGACTAAACTGATGAGTCAAGGACTTCTGTGCTGTTTACGTCACCATATTTAATAAACAAAAGTGCTCGACAGATTGAACTGCCCTCAGCTCTTTTGTTCTCTCAACTCACATTTGTTCAATGCTGCCTGCAGGATGATGATATCAGTAGCTGAGTTTCTACTCAGTTGTCTATGAATTTTAAGTAAACCTTCGAAACATTGCAAAAAAGAAATGGGAATTAGTTGCATGTCCCTCAACTGGTTTGGAGTGAATAAACTAGGCTGTGCAAAGAGTAGTTTGCTCAGAAGTTGGCTGTAAACCGAAAACATAAAAGTCACCTTGACCATCAAACCATCTACGAGAGAAGAACAGAGGGAGAACTTGTTCCAGTTGGGCAAGTTTTAATTCTTCTTTAAGGCCCCCAGGAAGTTAGAGGGCTTTGAAGCCAATTTTCAAAGTGGCCAGCAGCGGTACTGCAATTTCTGGGGTCTGTCATGTGACGCTATTGGGCCAAAAAGACTTTTCCCCATAGACTTACATTGGCAGAAAGACATCTATAAACCACTGAATACATTTTATGGGTGTCACAATCCCCACAAAATGACTCATTCATTAGTGACGGAGTGAAAATACATAAACATATTCTTAAGATAAAATAGAGGAATACATTGCAATAGGATATTATCACAGTTTCCCTCAGCTGTAATGTTCATTCTTATCCAATGCAAAGAGTTTTTGTAAAGTGGAACACAACTTTGAAAAACACTACACCCCCCAAATGACTATTTGTTACACTTTTGTGTTTCAACCGGTTAGTTCGGATTCTGCAAAGTCACACAATAACCCAAACAAATAAACTGATCGAGGAAGCAGTAGATCATAGACTGCCTAACAAAAATAGACGACATAACCACTCCCCAAAAGTGAGGCCAAAATATCTCTCCCCCTGGTGGCCTTCAATGCGAGTGAATGTGACACGAGCCAAACTAAAAATTCAAAGTACACATCAAACACATTCTTTCCAAAGATTGTCTTTTGTCATTTCTTTCCAGTGGTGCTGTTTGCAATTGGCTGGACAGCAGGAGGTCAATACCACAGCTCCACTCCCTAATTGTTACTGCACAGACTCTGATTTCAAAATGACGTCACTTGCACAAGATGGCAGCACTGTATGCTGGAAAATTGGCTTCATATTTGTACAGAGTGTGAAAATGGAGATTTATTGTCCATCTTTATATACAGTCATCGGGTAAACCAGCAGTGTTTGGCAAGGTAAAAATCGTGTTTTTGTCATCGCAGTCTGGCTTCGAAGAGAGGCTGTCTCACTCCTGGCTCCAAAAAACCAAGGGGGCAATGGCTGAAATGCCAAACTAGAGGCTTCAAAACAGAGTCCACAAACCAGGGGACCATAACCATAGACAAACAGTCTATGATGTTATCTTGCCGCTCTAGGAACAGTGGTTACAAACCTTCTGAACTAGCTACAACAAATACATCCCTGCATAATCTCTTAGCTTGTTATGTACATTTCTCATTAAAAAATTAAATAAACGAGTAAGTATATTATGACCTAATTTTTACAACCCTGTCAGTCAAAATGATGAACAGAAAGTCTCACGAAACCTCTGGTTACAGCAGCTGTGTCCCAGTCTCAGTGGCACTGAAAATATTTTATTTCCTATGACACCAAGGACACCAAATGTATTTATTTTTAGGTCTAAAAGTAAATATTTATGCTCCGTCCTGCACTTTCACTCTTGTAGCTGTTCAATAATTTGTCATTTTTTAAATTTCTCTTGAAAATCTCCTTCACCCAGTGGATTCCTTGGTGCTGAGACATCTATCACAGCTCCAGGGAGTGTCCCGACACACAGCAGTACTCTCTGATTTTGCTGTCAACATACTCAGATGGTTTAATGGACAATTCCTTTGGTAAAACACCGGTTTCTTAGACTGTTATCTGTGTTTAATGGAGTGGATGACAAGATAAATAAAAGCTGTGGAGTGATCCTCTGAACACTGTATAGTATGATCCTCTGAACATTGTATAATAAACTCACCAAACATAACGGGCCATGAGAACAGGTCAACATGAAGAGAGAACTTGAAGATAATGTCGTCCCCAGTGGGTTAAAGTGTTTTTCTGTGGACGGCTTTGGAACATTTTTCCAACCCTTTGAAAGTGAACCTCGGCCAATTTACTTTTGGACTTTGCATCATAACAGTTATGACTACTGCCAAGTCATCTATGGTTTTGTTTTTTAACCTGACAGGTATTAGGTAACTGCTCAACAGAACCGCCCACAGTGTTTTTTTCACCACCCCGCATCCTCTGCTCCTCTTAACTGCCTTCAGGCTCCTCTGCTGCATCACAGGCTCCACAGCACGGAGAACGCTGTGGCTCGCTGTGCCACCAATTCTAATGCACTGTAATTACCAAATACATTAGTCCTGAGAGCGGCCCACACATATTCAAAACAAGGGGAGGGAGGTGCAGAGGGAGCTGCTGGGTGTCAACAGCTCGGTGATTCACTCGCAAAAGAGACTCCGGCCGCGAGCTGACTCACAGCGTCTGAAGACCGCTCAACCAACGAGGCTGCACGTTGCATAATATTACAACACTTCAGGGTGCACGGACAACTTCTTTGAGCTACTATCATCCACGTCAGGCAGCGATTCACAACCCAAAACATCAAAGATGACCTGAGAGAGCCTCGCTGAAGGCAGGAGTTTGAATTTAGAGAGGCAGAGATGTAATTCACAACCAAAAACATCAAAGATGACCTCAGACCGCCTCGCTGATAGCTCGACTCCAAGTTTAGCAAAGGCAGAGATGTAAAAAGTTATCAGTGGTTGTTATGCAAAAACAAAAAAAAGGTTTAAGTCTTACCATTGCAGTGTGATTGAGGAGCTGCTCATCGGTGGTCATGGCTAACAAGTACTCCTGGAGGATTCCCTGTGCCTGAAAAACACATCAAAAGGCTGTTAACAAACGCAGCTCGCACAGAAACACAGATAACCTAAAGGGCTGGATAACGGTCATGAACAAGAGGAACTTCCCGACACAGACAACCCTGAGAGGTTACATAAGGGATGAATTGAGTTATAAATGAGGCCTGGTTCCCTGACCACTCTCCATCTCCATCTCAGCATCAAATTGAACTGAGGAATGTTGGAACAGTCAATCAAAATTATAAACAAACTAAAGAGCGCTTCCACTAGAGTCCTGCGGGAGAGACATACCTCGGGTTACATAAGCACAGAGAGTTGGGGAAAACAGATAAGACAACATGGCAGCTAAATGGGCTGAGACTGGAGCTTTTACAGAGCTGGAGACACAGTCCAGAGCCCCGATCCTCCATTCATCTTGCAGCACCCCCAATGTTTATGCTGGGGAACATCCTAGGACGATTTGTACAGTCAGTAGTGCATGACATACCGTTTTGATTCCTAAATATAACTTTCACTTCCTGGGGTAGAGAGTTCGTTGAATCTAAGTGGATCTGGCCGTGAACTCTGTGTGCGTACAAAGGACTAATGCTGGAATGTGAACAGCTAACTAAACCTTTAAAATAAGCGGGATCTGGGCTCAGACCTAATATGGCCCCAGAGGAGTCCATCGTGTGTCCAGCCACTCATTAGCTTCCCGTGTTTTGGCAGTAGAGTCTGTATGGAGCTGTTGAACTCTGAAGGGCTGCAACTAAAGATTATTTTCATTGTTGATTTATCCGTCAGATATTTTCTTGATTAATCAATGAGTTGTTTCGTCCATAAAATACCATAAAAATGTTAATCAGTGTTTCCCAAAGCCCATGATGACGTCTTCATATTTAGTTTACTGTTATAGCGCAGGAAATAAACACGAAAATATATTTACATTTACGAACTGTGACTTTTTTTGGTATAAAATTACTCTATTATCAAATTAGTTGGCAATTAATTTAATACTTGATAACTAATCATTGCTACCAACGAGGGCCAACAACTTTATGGTTTGGTATTGATGTATTTTTAAGGTTACCGACTGGTATATGACGTTACTACTGAATGTAGTCAGTTAAATAGTCATGTTAAATCAATCGGTGCCAAATTTCAATACCTGAAAGCACATCTGGGTAAAAAGAGTGAAGGCCTTTGCACACCAAGTCCTTATTTTTCACCCAAAATTGTTGCACAGTTGTGTCCATAATCTTTCCACACAGACTCCAAACTTCTTCAGACTGTTATTCAAGTTAAGGGAACTACTTTGATTTTCTATGTTTTTTGCATTAAGAGTTGCTTGACCAAGAAGAAGTGGAGAAAATGTGGTGCAACCTGCAGGATAAATACAAAGAGAGGGAGGAACAGCGCAGAAGTGAACAGGGGGTCCGCAGGATAACAAGATAAAAGAAGTGGAAATATAAAGAAGCAGAGTCTTTTTTTAAATCCTCCACAACAGCAAAGGTAACATTAGCCTATCCATCGGATGACGGATTGAAAAAACGCATACAAAAATTACGGACTTAGTGTGCAAAGGCCTCAACTAAAGCAGGATTTATACTTGTACCTCCTTATAGCCCTGGGGGTTTCTTAAATCTCACCTGCCCAACTTGTTCTTCCTTTGGTTGCTGTATTTCTATTGTTTTGTTTTACGCAAATAAACCTTAAACCTTTGACAGCCTGAAAGTCAAGTCCCCCACAGCAGCTGCAGTTAACGTTAACACGCCTGCGGCCAACGCCAATCAAGCTGAACCCTCTGTGGACGATGAAGCTTTACACAAGGCATCATCAGGTCATTAATTAGATACTGTTGGGTACCAGTACTGAATTCCAAGTACTGGTACAAATCTGAACATGGCTCAGCCTTACCTTAGTCCACACTAATCCTTACTTCTTATGGATGGTGACAGATGGTGCACTGCGTTGAAAGCAAAGCACTGATCCATACAGCTGATGGAGTCTTTCAAGTATTTATGTCCTTTTCAGGACAGATTTTAAATCATGACAATCCCTTCTATATTAGCCTCACAGCAGTCCTTCACCGTTATAATATTCTCTGTGAACAAATGCAGCTGTAAACAAGTCCTGAACAGTGAATCCAGTGTGGATGGTGCTCAGCAGAGTTGTCGCCAGTCTGTGTAACCCAGTTTAGAAATCATATTCACTGGCTTAATTCAGGTTCCAATGACAGCCACTTGAAATTTCATGTAATACTTTGAACAACATCTCGAACCGAGTGCAACACCAACCACCACTCACTGTGACAGCTGCCACGAGAGGTAGCAGCTGTGTAGATTTTTATTTCACTGGTTTTTATTTTCCCTGTGAATGGGTCAACGGATCTGTTTTGAAACAACCACTGTGCAACAAACAATTCCATCCATGTAACTTCAGGAGCTGGAGGTGACGAACCGCTGCAGCACACATGTTTGTGCTGATGAGAGACAGGTCATGCTCTGTGATGACGCTCTGCTAGATGGAGGCAGTCAGACGTGCCACACACCAACATGTGCCCGTCACTGCGAACAGTGTAGTGTCCATGAAGGGCACTCCAGGCAAAACTCTGCAGAGTACTGCTACTGCCCCCTGGTGTTTGTCCACATGTACTGCTCCACTGAGAACATGAAACAACATTGAGTTCAGATGGGAGCACATACTCCCTCCTAAATGACAAGTCGTCTGATGTAATTTTATTGTCAGATCAGCCGCCTCAGGTCTCAGCGACCAGAGCAGGAGGGAACAGGAGGGCTTTTCTGGGACTGTCTGCTTCAATTGCATCTACAGATGGGAAACTCCAGGCTGACGGCGTGCTCATAATCCTTGAGAATTCTCTTAATCAATAATTCAAGACAATTGAGAGCGGGAGAGAGAGCCCATCACGAAATAGATAGCATCTCCTCCTCTACCCAGCAGTGTGTGGCACTGTGCTGTCTGGCAGATGGCAGGGCCGGGCTTTGGCCCCGAGCCCGGTGCAGAACAGGTGGGTGGAGGAAAAACACGCTCATCTCACAGAGAGACAGATATAGACGAGAGAGGTGAAGAATAAAATGTTGACTACATTTTCCTCTCATCATTTCAGTCAAACTGCCTCGTACTGAATATGTTATCAAGCCAGAAAAAAGACATGCACAGGTTTTTAATAACCTTTAAAATCCAGTCCTTCACATTTTATATTTAACCCTCACCTTGCAGGCAGGTATCAGACACTTTAAAAATATTTTTTAACTAGATTTAAGACTCTTTCTTATTTAAGCATTGCAAGTAAGTATAAAGGTAAGAAGTTTATATGTAGCTAAAATAAATATATGGTTATTAGACTGAGTAAGATTTAAGACTAGGTATCATTTAAAAAATTATAATACCAGTATCCTTAAAGTGATCCAGACACCAAAAGCCCACTTTATTTGAAACTTTTTTTCTACTGCCTTCAATACCCATCGTGTAAATGGATGCATTCAGTTGTGTAAAATGCCAGTGAAGTCGGCAAATCACATGTTGCGTTACATCGATGAACACTTGCGATCATTGGCTGTGAGCAAAAGGTACAGGAAGGATCAAATGCAGGTATCATCTGACCGTAGAAGTTTCGATACTACTTGGTACCGGATTATTTCGGTTGATACCTTAAGGTACCCAGCCCTAGTTAGGTTAATCTACATTTTGCCAACAGGTAAGTGCAAGTATAAAGTAAAAATACAGTATTAGGTTCAGTGGTAGGTTTAAAGATTTATAACATCAGAAGAGTGGACTTTAGTGCAGAAGAGCTTGACAAATTTTAAACAAAAGATATCAAAAGATGGATAAATTAAATTACATTACATGTACCAACTTAAACTTCACAAATTCAAATTTAAGGAATATTTAATAACTTTTATGGCCTTACATTTATAACATTGAATGTAAGACATTTTAGGAATTTTCATGCTGCTGTGTGTGTGACATTCAGACAGTATCACACATACAGCTGAAACTACTGAGTGATTAAATACTTTGTCGATCAATCGAAAATTAAATGGCAACTATTTTGATAACTGGTTGATCATTTAGCACTTTTTTTTTTTTTAGCTAAAGTGCCAAATATTCACCAGCAGGGTTTGATGCTTTTCTTTGTCATGTATGAATTAGACTAAACATCTTTGGTTTTGTTGATTGGATGAAACAATCAATGTAAATATGCCAGCTGTGGCTTCAGGAAACTGTGATGGGCAGTTTTTTACCCTTGTCTTACATTTTATAGAGAGAAATAGAAATTAAGAAAATACTGAGCAGATATATCAGTGATGGAAATGATAGTTGCAGCCCTAATTATGTATATTTTGTGACAGCTTGTTTCAATTCTATACACGATGCCAATCCTTATTTTTAAGGCTTCACTATCTCATTAAAGGCACATATTTTTTCATGTCTTGCACATCATTTTGTTTACATTTATCAAACATTCTGTAATCTTAAGAAACTTTAAGATTCCCACTAGAATATAAAATAAAGTTATGTAGGTTTTGGCTGTGCTGTGAGAGTTAAACTGACCTACCAGGGTGTCTGTGGGGTTAAGGAGGTTGAAATAAGGCAGACAAAAAAAATGTTTTCTACACAACAGCCTTGTTGATTCTAAAATTCAACTGCAAAGTCAACAATGCTGTCAGAGAGAGCTGACTATACATACCTATACCACCTCCAGCTTGAACAACAACTATACAACCTCCAACTTAAACAACACCTTTACAACCTCCAGCTTTAACAACAACACCTAAACAACCTCCAACTTAAGCAACACCTACACAACCTCTAGCTTAAACAACACCTCCTGTACAACACTGCATGTGGCCTGCAAATGTGTGTGTGTATCACTCACGATGGCCCGTGCCTCTGCAATGAAGAAGAGTTCAGTGAGGGCTCTGTGAAGAGGCAGCAGCACAGTGATACTGGTGGGATCCTGGCTCAGGCTGTTTTCCATGGACATAAAGAGCTGCCACAGAGGTCGCAGCAGCGTCAGCTTACATGCTCTGGAGGAGAAACACATCAACAGTTAGATGAACAAATGCAAGGACACAGCGGGCAGAATGGGACAATCAAGAAGCATTAACATGCGTTTTTAGTGATCGGATTGCTCTTGACCACATAAAAGTACAGGTGTAAATATACACGAAACACATTGAGGACAGATTCTTATTCGATCTGCCAAACCACTTCTGAAGGTGGTCAGGGACACATTGCGACCAGCTCAAACACAAGTGTAAATCCAAATGCGTCTCCAATCCACATGCAACAACTCCATGGGCGGAAATACGCAAGCGAGGTGCGCCAGCTGGACACAGGAGGAAGTAAGAAAAAGACAAGAGCACAGCTAAAGCAAAAGCAGTGGCTAAACACCGCTGTCTCCTCTGCTTTCATCTATATTCCGCTTGTTGAAGATGGTTTCTTTCCCTGCTTCGAAAAACAAGGAGTCCATACACTAAGACAACTTCACGGCGGCTGACATCTTGTTGTTGTTGTTGTTGTTATTGCGGCGTTGTAGTCTGCTGCTGGAAATGTTTGCAGAAGAGGAAGAGGAGGGTGTGACGGAGCGTGATCAGATAGCAAATGGATCTGGATGTGGACACCAGAGACGCATGTTAATACCAGGTGTAAATGTATGTGGTCAAACACTATCCGACTGCAATCCATCACAAAAAACACATGTTGATGCCATGAGTAAGGAGGTATATGAAAAAAGCAAAGCAACTGGAGTCATTTCAATTAGTCCAACTTCATACATTTATCAAGAGTTCGAGGAATACTAAGGATCTTTTGAACTGGGGTCATATAAGGTACATATCCGTCGTCAGTGTATAACCTACTAGATGTCAGTCAGCACGCCCCCAGTTTGGAGAAGGAGGCAGGAGTACTGCCACAGAAGCTAAAAGATGCACTGCTGAGGAATGTATTTTAGCCACCTACCAAAAACCTACAGGGCTGTTATGTTATGTGAGAGAGTCCCTCGATTCTGTGTTAACTAACATATCACTTAGAGAAAATATTGCACTGGGAACATAATTCTCACATGTTGTGTGACGTTCAGGTGAGTCAGTCTGCATTTACGCAAATTCCTCAACACATCCTTCACCTCATTTCCGTGGTGACGACCAGGACAGGGATTCATCAAGGCTTTTATGCAAACCCTGTGTGGCGTCCTGCACCTCTGATGAAAATACACTGCAGTGTAAAAAATGTGCACTGGGTCCCTTCTACCCCAAGTAGCACTACTTAGGCCCAGGTGGATGTGCCTTATACTCAAGTGAGAATGTTTGTGCATATTACTTTCAAGCGTTGATACACATATATGGAGGACAGAAACTGCCAAAATCAAAAATTACTAAACAAATGACTTGATAAATACCTTAATACACCATTAAAAAATACCAAAAATAATATCAAAGATAAAATAGGCAAAAATTAATTGCTAAAATGTGGTAATTGATATTTCTGTTTTAATTTGCTTCTTTGTTTATTTACCTTTGTATTAATTTCTCTACTTATTTACCTTCATATTCAAATTTTCCTTGATTTATTAACTATTTATTTATATTAATTTTTCAATTTATTTATTTAGTTTTGCATTCATGTTTAATTCATTTATTAAATTAATTTATTTATGCATTTCTTTATTTATGTCTGCATTATTTTCTTCAAACATTTCTATATGCAATTCTTCATTATGCAAATAACTGAATAAGAAAATTAACTATTTATTTTTAAAAAAATTAAATTGATCTATTTATTAAGTTTTGCATTCACTTTAAATTTGTTTTAAATTTATTTTTTCTCTTATTTATTTCCCCAAAAATATTTATTTCTGTATTTATTTTTGATTTTGGCAGCTTCTGTCCTCCATAAATATGAGCTGACAGTTTTAATGAGATTTCACTGATGATATAAAGTGTGAGAAGCACTGAAGGCAGTCAAAAGGGAACAGGAAGACAGAAAGAAATGTCTGGAATCTTACGTCTGGGACTGACACTGCAGGAGGCGGAGCAACAGGTGAATGGCTTTGAGTCGCTGGTTCCCAGTCTGGCGACAGGCCACGCCCACCTGCCACTCCCAAATGTCAGACAGCGGCAGGTGACTGAGCACCTGCTCATCTGCTAACATCTGCTTCAATATCTCAAAACCTGATCAGAGACAAGACAAAGTGCAGAAAGGGTGACGATGTGACCAACCAGAGGATTCAGTTTAGTAGTTTGCAGAGCTGCTCTCCACCTAATGAAGCAATGTGACAGGAAAAGCAGCGTGTGTCTGGTTTATTGTAAAGTACCTGTCTGGAAGCGTCCTCTGTGACCTCCTGTCACGGTGAACTTGTAGCCCCACTCTGTGTTGCTCATGTCTGACATAAATCTGTAGTACAGAGTGTCACCTGATAGAAACACACACACAACACACGTTGATAAAACAGAACACAACAGTCAAAATATCTGAAATGCTAATGCATAAACACACAGAGCAGAGAGGGAGCTTTCAAAACAATTTCTCACCAGGAATCTCAAAATCGGACCACTTCTGAGGGGAGCCGCTGAAGTTGTGGACATCCTGCAGGAAGTCACTGCTGCTGGACATGATGAGCTCATCACAGCCTTCCTCTGTGTAGCAGCGGGAGTCAAACTTTACCGACAGATAGATGGCCCCCGGGATGTGCACCTTGTCCTGAAGAGAGAAAAGATGGACACAATAAACTCTTCAAACAGAAACAAACAAGACAGACCAAGTTCCGAATAAGGATCTGTACTAGGGTGGGGTAACATTCACATTTTAACTGATCCTGGAATCTGGAATATCATAACGGTTACTATTTTCGTACGTTACTCTCTCTGTCATTTCAAAAATGTAAATTCAGTTGTAAATATAAGAAGGAACTCCAGCTGCTGGGCAAAAGCCAAGTTTTAGATTAAAAGACAAAGCAGAGTGCTCAGAGTGCAAAATGTCGATAAATATTAGGGATGGGCGTCGGTTCTCAAATACTCATGTGCTCAATTTGGATGTCAGAATTCAGTCAACGTATACAGTAATGTCCGATCAACGTTTCAGATGTGAACATGACTTTTCTTTTTTCTTTTCCTTTTAAAATATTTTTTTATCATCTAAAATTGCTATAATCTTATTTCAGAAGCTCAATCATCAACAATAACTAAGAAAACAACT
>JAPZEB010000006.1:5581086-5592528 GCA_029783705.1 Chaetodon striatus
CATTGATTTATCTTTGTATTTTTTCAAGCATTTATTTCTGCATTTATTTCTGTATTTGATTTATTAAATTCTGCAATTATTCATACATTTATTCATTTACCCATTTATTTATTCTCTTATCTACTGGCATATTTATTATTTATCATTTTATTCATTTAATTTATTTTTATTTAATCCTGTATTTATTTATTTATTTTTATGTAATTTTTCATCCACCATATTTAATGATGTACCTGGTCTGTGGGTGTTTTAGTCTGATTTGTCTCCCTTGTTTCACACAACCCGTGTCGCAGAATGGGTTTCCATAAAGGAGAAGACTGAACATGGGACATTTTCCCTGCTGGAAGCTCCTTAACAGTGCGTATCTCTGGAATAGAAGGAAAAATACAGACAAATCAGCATTTTAATTATCAAGGGTATAAAAAATTACCAGGTATATAATTTTTGAAGTTGATGACGTTTTTATGAGTCTGACCATGAGGGGATTTCAGGGCAAGGGTTCTGGAAGCAAGACGACCCATCAGGCGAGCGACCAGCAGCTGCAGGTCTGACATCCAAGAAATAGTGATATCTGGCAGGCCCAGCGCTGTCACAGTGAACTTATAACCCCACTCGTTATTACTGCTATCAGAGTGGAAGAGGAACTGGAGCTGAGGGCCGGCGTCAAATGTCACCTTCTGCAGGAGCAAGGAAAAGCAGCAGACATGTGTAAAAGGAATTAAGCTACAAGTGTCTCATATGGAGATGAGTGACGGAGTTCCCGTGTCCTACCTTTGGCCACTTCTCACTTCCAACTTTCATGTCATAGCGGACCTTCCCACCTCTGGAATCTGTGAACTCCAGGTAGTCGTATCTTTGAATATAGGGAGCATAGAGGGTCGGTTAAAAGATTTTCACAAGGGATAAAAAAAAAAAAAAAATCTAACATTTCCCATCAGTCACCTCTTCTCTGTCTCGCAGCGTTCATCAAACTCCAACTCAAAGGAGGTCGCTCCAGGGCAGGCGAAGATGCTGGTCTCATGTTGGCTGTTCTCGTAGTTATGAGGGGACTCCATGCTCCAGGTCCTGAGAACCACCGGCTGCTGGGGCTGGTGCCAGCTTTCCTGATCCACCTGACAGTCACATTATGCCGTTAATGTCTATTACAGCCAATGGTGGAACATAACTAAGTGCAATTACTGATATTTTGGACATTTTTGCGTGAAAAGTGACTTCGAATTTATCGATTATTAACATAGTTGCTGACACTGTATAAATTCTAGCACACTGAGGACAAAGGTCAGAGTGGACTTACCTTAGAAAAGATGTCTCCGGTATCACTGGACAGACTTTTGAGCAGCTCGACAAGAGAGGAGAAGCTCTTCAGCAGCACACTGTGAGGGATGTCCAGAGAGCACAGCTCCAGGAGTAAAATCATCTGTCAGGAGCACAACAACATCACATTCACTCAGCACAGTCAACTCTAAGTGAGCAGGAAGGCAATTTAAAATCAGGAGACGAGGGCTGGATGATACAACCCATGGATAATAACATAATAATTTTAGGTTACATCAGTATACACAACATATATCTCCATATTTTAAAATCTTAAGTAAAGCACTTCATAGCACTCATGTTTATCCTCTGACGCAAAAAACTCATACTTTTAAACTCAAATCACAACCAAAACAATATTCATCAAAATTTTCATTTCAAATGGTGAGACAAATTTCTGGTACTGCAACCTTTTGTGGCAATGGTTCTGCTGCATATTTTGCTGTTCAAATTCTGCCAGACGATAAATCTAGTGCTGTTTCTTTTCAGAACCAAATGTCTGCCTCCATCTTCCACCATTGTTTCCAAACTCAACACATACAAACTCGCTTTGGTGCTTCACCAGTACTGCTCTCAGACTCTTTCCCTGTTCCCTGGTGATGCCAATTTCTGCATGTGTTTTCTCCAGATACAAAAACACACACCTCATACATCAGACAAACTCGCCCAGGCGAGTGGGGGCAATAGTCTGGATGGGTGGGGAGTGTATGATGTATGTATGTGAGTATTTTCTTTTTGTGTCTATGATGAGGAGAGAGAGAGACAAACGAAGCAACAAAGCGAGGTTTATGCCGACGGCTTACAAAAATGACACCACAATTTGTACTTAATGTTTGCCATATAGTCATTAACAGTAAGCTTCAATACACTGTGTATACAATTTATCACCCACCCCTGCATAAGACAAGAACGCGTTAGTATAAGCGTGCATGTTACCAGCTGTCTGAAGACTGTGGCGAGGATGGAGCTGCCTAGCTTCTCGGTGATTGCAGCACCGGTGTACCTTTCCAGCAGGGAACCCAGGATACATTTAACACTTCCCAGGAACTGATCCACATCTGTTGAAAGAAAGCATTTGGTCACTCTGAAAGAACAAACTCTAAGCGTCAGCGTTCATACTAAACCATTCTTCAACTTATTCAGACATTCAAATTTGAAAGCTTTTTAAGACCTGGACAGAGAAAATTCAAGATTTGTTCCTCAGCAAAACGAGTGCACATCAGGGCTGAGCATTATAAATATTAATGGAGATATTTTTTGCACTTTTTTGACACTTGTGTAACTTCGTTTAACAATCATATATAAAATCTTATCAAGTAATCAATTTATCAGCAAATTGACAAATGCAATAAACTGTATCTCACTGTTAAACCTTATATTAGATTTTTAAGAATGAGTTAATAAAAAAAACTTTAAATTTAAATTTATATTTATTTCAATATAAATATATTAATTAAGATGAATGAATGAATATAGATATATCTTAAAATATTTATCTTTAATTACAGTTTGCTTGGAATTGGTCAATTTCACAACATTGTGTAAAACAATGAGGCTGCTCAGGTCATTTAGGACACATACATGTTACAGTATATCTACCATGTGACCACACGTGACACTAACTCCAGCTAAGCAGTCACCAAATTAAAAGGCGGCTCCATTACTTAACGCCACATATTGGCCGTTGCAGCTCTGCACTAAAACCATAATTATCCAGACTCTGGCTTTATGTTTTCTCTGAAACCCCAGGCTAACTGTCTTTAGCTTGGCATCATCTGTCCTGTTTTGTGCACTTTTTTAAATCCTATTATCTTCATGAGAGCAGGTCGCCTGCCACTGTGGACAACCAATGGAAATATTACAAGAAAAAAAAAAAAAAAAGAGCTGGACTGAGTTGCAACTGAAAACCAAAACCATAAATGACTTATAGGCGGGATCATTATCATATAACTAGGCATCACCTCAACAGACCTACTGTAATTAAAAATGAGACTTTAAAAGACATTTTATGACCTTAAATTCTAAAAATCTGTTCTGTTATCTGTTGCAGTACCACATTTGACTAGCACCAGGCTGTGCTCTCTACTGAACACAGAATCTAACCCTGAAAACAGGAAGCTGTAATCTCAAACATCTTGTGGCGTCTCACATTTCAGCAGTATGTCTCTGGCCAGCTCCATAGCAATGGCGGAGGAGGTTCCTCCTTTGAGCTGCAGGTAGCACCAGGAGAGCAGACTGCCCTGCAGAGCCCAGAACAAGGACAGCAACACCGTCCTGCTGGCTCCACTGCTCTCGTCCACCATCAGAACCTCGCACTGACAGACGGGAGACAGCAGAACAGAGAGGAGAAACATTAGAAAAGTAGATAATAAATTATAAATAACACAATGAAACAGTTGGGACACCGTGTGTCTCACCTCTCTTGTTGCCACCAGTAGCAGCGTCTCCATCACTGACAGTATGGGGCTGATGTCGAAGTCTGAGGGGGCTCCTTTAGGTGGGAGCAGGAGGAGGCCACTTGGATCCTGGTCACTGCACAGACAAAAGACAGCTGCTGCTAATCCACTATGGTCTGGATGATAATATGATGAAGTGTTTGCGCATGTACCATATCCTCACCTGAAGTAATTACAGAGCGATTCAAATGTCACCTTCACTGACTCCGGCTGATCCTGCTCTGTGATATTCTTCTGCAAAAAGGAAAACTACCATGTTATTATTATCATCATTATTATTATCATTACTCTGCAGGGCACAAAGAGAGGTGGGATGCACACTATTAGGGACTCAAATAAATAGTTTATTCCTCCTGTTTCTCTTTTCAAGGCAACGTTTTGATCCTTGAGATCTTCCTCAGGCACATATAAAAAAGAGAAAGGGCGTTTCTGATACAGACAGTAATCAGCTCACATCGCTGTCATTCGCTCCAGGTCACAATACTCCAGGAAATATACTTAACACTTTTGTTTTTGCTCCCATTTTTCACAGGTTTAAGAGCTAAGAACTTTTCATGCACTCAATAGATGTATTTCTCTTACTCTTTGGGCACAAATTTGTTAAAATCCTTGTTAGTGGGCACTTCTCCTTTTCCAAGGTAATCAATTAAATCAAGGTGCTTATTAAAGAGCGTCGTTACTACACAGGAATGTTCACCAGAGTTGTTGCCCATGAACTGAATGTTTATTTTACTTCCATAAGCTGTCTCTAATGTCATTTCTGCGAATCTGGCAGCAACGCAAAAGCCCTGCTCACAAAGGCAAAGTGGCCCTGATGTTACAGATTAATTCACAAGGTAGTCATTAATCACAACCAACCAAAAGAAAGGTTTAATATAAAAACACATATTAAGACCTTTTGGTTCCTGTTCTCTCTTTCTTACTTGCCTGAGGTAGATCAAAACCTTGCCTCAGAAAGAGAAGAAGAGAAATAACGGTTTTATTTAGAGCCAAACAGAACACAGACCGTTTTTGTGCCCTGCATTGAAGTATTTTTTGGTCTTGGATCTTAGCATTTTTGCATGGATATTCACACACTCTGCCCCTCTTCTGATGCTGGTATAAACTCACCATCATGTTGAACAGTTTGTCCCGCCTGACGTGTTTATCAGGGAAGAAAACAGCTGCTCCATTTAGAATGGCCTTCACTGTTTCTTTGTGCAAAGCTTTTTCCACCAATGTCTCCCCCTCTGGACCATCCACAACTAAAACACAAACATCACAAATATCATTGCCGCATATGTTGTCACAAATTGTAAAAAAGCTACAGTACCACTGTCAGAGAAATCTCTACTCCTGACAGGTGTATGGAAGCTAACAGCAGGTTCTTACTGTGGCAGAGATGAGTGTAGAGTTCACCGACGGCCCTAACAGAGTCATTCTGCGGCTCTGCGCTGCTGGATGTGGACGGACCAGCTGTGGCTCCGTCATCTTGCCCCCTGCTGTCCTCTGAGCCCCGGGGCTCCAGTGGGTTGGGCAACATGGGGAAACAGTTCTGCATCAACTGGAGCAGCAGGACTCTGCTCTTCAACACCTCCTCTCCGTCACTGAGACAAAGACACTCAGTTACAGGTGAGACATGTCCCAGTGATTGATCAGTGAGCATGATCACGACAAAGGGTAATTATTGCTGGAAACAGCAGTGACAGTACGACTACTCACATCTCCCTGAGTTTACTGTAGAAGTTCCAGAAGAGGTTTAGGCCGAGGCCACTGAAGTCCAGAAGATACTTCTGCTTAAAGTGAGAGGCATCCTGCAGAAATGGAGAGAGACAGACAGTCTTCAACATTAAAAAACATGACAATTTTTTTTTATGTACTTATTTTCATATTACTTTCAGCATTTATTTTGTTCTCAGTCTCTTTTGCAGGTGTTGTTTAATGTTAGATCTTTTTTTTAAGCCATTGTCACCGCGCTCCCTGGTGCAGTGTGGTTCCATAAAACACTGGCTATAAATTAAAATGATTACCGTAGTAGTGATTAGAAAAGATACCATGTCTCGTGTGAGCTGTTGTATGAAGAATAGCGTCTTGTTAAGCAGACAGAGGCCAGTGACAGTGTCAGAGTCGAAGCTGTCTCCCTCTGGACTGAGGTCGTCCAGGTCTCCGAGCCTCTCTGCTCCAGGACACAGGTAGCCACTGAAGCTGAGGGACTGCACCCCGAGGCGCTCAGCAGAGTCCTGCCTCGTGCACAGGAATTTCACCATCAGGAACTGGGAAGACAAGGAGATAGACAATATGTAAGAGGTGTGGTTGCCTAACAAAGACATCCATCCATTTTCATCCACTTATCCGAGACCGGGGCGCAGGGGCAGCAGGTTGAGCAAAGCACCCAGACGTCCCTCTCCCCAGAGACGCTTTCCAGCTTCTTCTGGGGGACCCCAAGGTGTTCCCATGCCAGATGAGATATGTAATCCCTCCAGCATGTTCTGGGTCAGCCCCGGGGCCTCCAACCAGTCGGACGTGCCCGAAACAGCAGGCATCCTGATCAGATGCCCAAACCACCTCAACTGACCCCTTTCGAAGAAAAGGAGCAGCTGCTCTACTCAGAGCTTTCTCCGGCTGTCCGAATTTCTCACCGTATCTCTAAGGCTGAGCCCAAACAATCCATGTAGCAATAGCATTTTTATTGTATTTTGGAAGCCTTGAATAACAAGGCAGCATGAAAACATAATTTAACATGACTGTTATGGAGTTAAGGGTTGAATAATGACGTTCAGATGGAAGAAAGACGACACGTGCAGCAAAATTTACCTTTGCAACGCGACACTGCTGCAGCTTGATCTCCACGTCGTTCCAGTCATCCTCCAGCTCAAACCAGCCAATGGGCTCGTCCTCTGACAGTGATGACATCTTCACACTGCAGGTCAGGTGACAGCATAACGTGTCAGCCATTCACATAAACTACATAAACCACTGAGGCAGACCCCAACACATTGTAACTACAATGTATGATCTTATTAGTGTTTTTCAGCTGTGAAAAGATCCTTACTTGTCTTGTACAAACTCTTTGTAGTCCTTGTAGTCCAATGCATCGTACTTTTTGAACCTCTTGAAATGTTTCTCTGCATCAAAAGAGTCTTCCTCCTTGTACGCAAACACCAAGCCGCATTTTGCTCCGATGGCTCCTTTTCGTACCTGATTATCACAAAACCAGAGAGGAAGTGTTATCACGACCAGGAATCCACTCTGTCACTGTCGCTTACATTAAAATTCTGGTAAAATACTTACTTTGATCTTCATCTGAGTGACCTGGAAGTTGCTCTGGTCCTCTGTGGACAGGATCACACTGGCTCTCTTCCTGCCACTTTCTGTTAGAAAACCTTTGGAGCAACCAAAACAGTCAGTGATACTGGACGGCATGCACACACTTAAAAGGGTGGACACATTAAAATCTTACTTAAAAACTGAGGACTTTCCCAACCACTCTATTACCAATAACAACCAGTAGACTGATTTCTATGTAAAAGACTTGGACTTCAGGAGAATCCAAAGGGTGTGTTGTTGAAGCATTTTTGTTGACGAGACAAGATGGGAGGAAAATGTCAGTGGTCGACTATCAGACATTCAAAACAAAAGAAGAGGAGAACACAAAGGTAAATTATTTTATGAAACCTATTAGAAAATGCAGAAGGCCTGTAAAACACTCACACTGGAGCAGCTTCAACCGTTAGCAGAAGTTATGAGCTCTAATTTGGCAGTAAATTTGCTTAGTGGGAAGTAAATAGTAAATAGGCCGCGCAAAGAGAGGTTCATTCAGCTGAACACACTAAGGTGTAACTCTAGCCTGCGTAGAGGATGTTTACACCAAGCGCTGCCAAAATAAGGCCAGGAGAATCATTAAAGATCCCAGCCACTCGGATAACTGACTTTCATCCTGTTGACATGCAGAAGAAGGTACCGGTTACACCAGGCCAGCACTGACAGGCTCAGGAGGAGCTTCTACCCTCAGGCCACAAGGATACTAAATGAGGACGCTGCCTAGTCCTAAATACTGACATTTATGTATCATAACTACTACTAACTGACAACTACTGCAATTCACTGAAATCATATTTTATGATTTTATGTTACTAGATATGTCAGTTGGCTAGCTTGCCAATTTACTTCCCCAGCTGATGTGATCCATGATCCTAACGTATGTATTATGACAAACAGTGTTGATTTAGACATCAATAAATGATGAATGCTGCTAGCCAAGAGCAATGCAAGGCGGGGGCAGCCAACTAGCTTACCATGACCTCAGCTAAGGTTAGCCAGCTAGCTGTAACGTAGCTATGCTACATGGAGCCACCATTGGTTGCATCGTAACATCATCTCATAGAGTTATTTGCAAACAGCCAGCTTGTTAGTATCATGGAGCCAATGGTCCAGATGAAATATGGGAACATTACAGGTAGTAATGTTTCTCTAAATACTGTAATTTATTTCCCAGCACTGGTCAATCACGTTTAATGCCTGGGTGCTAACTTGCGCTCTTATGGCAGCAACAGGATGCTAAATACATTTCAGTTAAAGGCCACTAGTGTCATTAATAACAAGGACTTTCTGAAAGTTACACACAGAATCTTTAAGCTAAAGGTATTTTAAACTTAAGTAAAACTTAATGTTATTATTGCTTCATTGAATTAAGGTGGTCTCGGTTGTACCGTCTCCAGTGGAGGACTCTGTGAGCATGTTCTCTGGTCCTGATTTCTCCTCTTTACTCTTCACATCACAGGCCTGCAGGTGCAGCTGGAGGGGCTTCCCTGTAATGAGACACAACGCATTATGACATACTTCATCATTTGATCATTTTCCATAAAGGTTATAATTTAATTTCTATACTGGGCGGCAATCATCTACCACTCTGAACTGCAGCATGTAACAGAATTAGCAATTTTCTAGCTGCAGAGTCCACTAATGCATCTCCTCTTTGTAGGCTCAGCACTTTCTCTCCCAGGTCTACAGTTTCAAATGGCCTCATGTGAAGGAGAGTAAAGGAGGGCTGGTCACGTTACCGTTGCGATTAAGTAGACGCAGCCTGACAGCGGCCATAGACACGATGAGGGAGGAAGCCTTGTACTCGGCCTCTCGATGATCGCTGATGCAGGACAGGGCTTGGAGCACTTTGGCCACGCTGCCTCTGGCCAGAGCGAAAGCCAGGAGGGTCAGCTCTGCATCAGGACTCACACAGCAGCTACACAAGACACAAACACAGGTTAGTTTTAGTCATATTAAATCATCTGTGTTTCTGAAAGGGATCTGTTTGCAGCCATTATGAACAGAAGACACAATCACAGTGACTGTTGACCCTGTAACACACATAGGATTATGACTTTAAAACATGTAAACATACAGTGTATTCAAATACAAATGGGAAGCAGTGAGAGGAAGTATTCAGGATATATTATCCGTACAGATACCTCTGGACCCAAAGCTTTTCATACTAGGTTTGTATCCACCCAATCACAACATTAGAAGGAGAAAACATTTTTTTTTAAAATGGGCCTGTTGCTGGCTAAAAGAGTTATTGATCTTTCATGGAAGAAAGTCGGTTGGCCGAGTATGGGTAGATGACTTTTTGAACTATCAACAACTCTGTCCTTGTAAAAAATTACATTCACTCTCAGAGGTAATCAATCCCTCTTTCACAACATCTGGGGTCCTTTCATGTGTTTTATAGCGAGGCCAGACTTAACCCCCATGTTGGAGGTACCTCGGAATATACTACGTAAATGTCCAAATCTGTCAAAGTTTCTTAAGTTTGTACATTAATAAAATGTGTACTTAAACCGATGTGTATTGTATTGCACTGACGTGATCCTCAACCTGTGATTGTGATCTTCCTTCCCCTCTTATTTTATTTAGATGTATGTGTATTATGAAATGGGAAGATAAAAACTAAATAATATATGAATAATAAATAAAATAAAATAGAAAAAAATAAAAACATATTTTCATATTTTCAAAATATATTTGTGGGGACCGCACAATTAACACTGGGTTAGAACACCAAAGACAACTCTAGGTTCTCCCTTAAACACATCAACAGTCTACAGTAATATTACTGATAAGACTGATGAGATTATTTCAGTCATGTTGTTGCTGCTGTTGTTGATAAAGGCTGCGTCCACCACTGAAGGATTTACAGAACATCTCACTGAATGGAAACAGTGTGTCATCAGCCCACTAAATCAATACTTTGATTCTAGCCTGTTCTCATTGCAATGATGTCAGCATTATGAGCTCAGTGATGGGTGAGTGTGCTGAGGTGGATCATTACTCTGCTATCCTGAGGAGAAATCCATCCACCTCCTCCAGAATGTTCAGAGAGAAGAACTTGGGGAACTCTGTGGATGACGGTGTGAGGGACAGCGGTGGCATGTGACGTAAGGCTTTCCTAGGGGGACACAAAAACAGAAGAAAAAAACCCTTAGCACAAAAACAAACTCTTTTTTTTTTGTCTTAGTACATCTGCAAAACCATGAGTAGTGCATCTTACTGTGTGCTCCGAAGGACAGTGTGAGCCAGCGCAGGGTTAGTCTCCATGGACGCGGTGACCAAGGAGGTGAGGAGAGACAGGTACCAGATGGCTGAAGCATCCGAAACAGACACTTCTTTACTCTTGGTAATCTGATATCCCAGTGTCTTCAAACCATGAATTCGAGTGTCACACCCATCACTCAGGCACCGCTTAATGTTGATCTGGATGTCTGGGGTTTGGTGAAAAAATAATTCAGTTAGCAGAGTGATGGAATACATCATGAAAAAATGCCATAATGGTTTTCTTCGACCTCTGAGAACAACATGAAATAGATCCTGATTAAAGGGAGACTCAAATGAAACATCATCTGAACCTCTGCTTAGATTTGACTGCTCTTACTTACAGCTGCCCAACTCAATCCATTCTCACTTGCCGTTGCTAAGGATGGGAATCAAGAACTGGTCCCTGTTAAGAACCAGTTTCAAATTGTCTGATCAATCAGAATTGTATGCCTACAAACTTATCAATTCCTTTTATCTATGCCAGCACGTTTTTCTGACAGCCGCGCATTACAAAACAATGGCGCCAAACTCCTGCGTCTACGCTGCGGCAAACTTGCTACAACTATGGGTTATGTGGAGAGGAAGACATGGTAAAAGCGTGGCTTCAGTTCATGACGAAATATGACAACAGTGCTGCTTGTAACGCCTGTAAAATGATCATGTCAAGTGAGGATGGAGAGACCAGCTGAAACATCTTTCTACGCAATATGGGCTTGAATTCCAGGAAAGCCGTGAATTTTTCTTTTACTTTGAGGGTGCATTCACACCAGGATAGTTTGGGGGATTCGGTTCGATTGGGCGGGGAACGCCAAAAAATTTCACACCTTCATTTGGTTCGGTTCACTTTCACACTGCACTTTTTAGAGCAGACCAAACCGCCTGGACAACATCACACAGTTACAACAGCTGCTTGTTTGGGGGAAACGACCACTGACCAGGAAGAAAAAAAGCATGAGGAAGAAGAAAACCTGACTGGCCAGGACCGAAAATGGAAATCCATCCCCTTCCATTCCCTATCCAGCATGTTGCTCTGTAAATGAGACGAATGCAGCAGTACCGAAAAAGACAGCGAAGAGCAAGAGACTACGATGTGCTGCTGTGGTTA
>JAPZEB010000006.1:5592628-5610924 GCA_029783705.1 Chaetodon striatus
GTTTTCAAGCGTACCAGGGTTCGCTCATTTGGTCCGCACCAGAGTTCGAATGAGCGTTCACACCACTCCAAACGAACTGAACTATCTGTGGAAGCGGAACAGGGTTTGTTTAAAGCGGACCAAATAGCTCCAGTGCGAATGTGTCCTGAGTTTGATTTGTTTAAAAAGGACTATAAGTGAAAACACCCTTATACAAGTACAAATGGGAACAGATAAAATCACAAAAAATATATCAAAACAGAACAACAGCCACAAAACATAAAGGAATCAAGGGCTACAAAAAAACACTCTACACACAACTGCTACTGCTTCCTAACTGAGCAGCTCGCTGTTACAGAGGTTAAACATCCTACAGTATGTTAATAGTATAACAGTATAGTATAAAAATAATAACATTAATACCAAGCAGCTACACTGTGTGTTGGAGAGTTTTGTTGACACTTAAAACCTGTGTAGTCCTATGTTTTTCCCCACACAGACATTTGATCAGGAATCAGTGAATGAACTGATAAAGAATCTGACCATATGCAGTCTTGATAATAGCATTGGTGTCAATAAATCTTATAAACTCCCATCCCCATTTATATATCAAGTACATGTCTTAGCAAAGAATGAGTTTGTGAGTAACCTAGCATCCCTGTGGCTAGACAGCTACTAAAAAAAGGGGGATGTGTGGCCTCTTGGCTACACAGATGGTCCTTTTAGACCTGAGGCAGGAGATGGAAACTTAAGTTTGAGCTGTCAACACTACAAAACACAAAAAGACCCAAGTGCCTGGATGTGATGCCTGGATTATGGTTAAATTAAATTCCAGGATCAAATAAGTTTCCAGAAGGATTCAAAATGAGCAAGGACATAGTTTTTTTCAGTATTTGGAGGACACATTCTAGGTGGAAATGCCATGATACTTCTGTGCATAGTTTCTCCACCTTCTTTTTGTTTTGCTGTTGAGGTTGCATATTGCCACACCCACTTCACTCCACTTTACGAGGCATTGTTGCATCTATGAGTCACGTTCTAGCAGCTGGTCAAAACATAATAAAAGCCCTCTGCTGCTTTCATGCTTGTACTGGGGGGAACAAATGCAAGAGCTCTAAATATTGAGGAGAACGTGTCCCCTGCATCCTTCCCAAAATCTACGGCTATGAAAGTGAGGCACTAAACGACTCAACTATCTGTAAACCCAGAGGCGCTTTTCTGTAGCTGACACTGCTCCGTCCTCACAGACAGGGTGCAAATGAGAGAGACAGTTTCTCTGCGAGCATCACTGAATCAACACACAAGCCGAGGACAAATAAATACTCAGCTGAGCAGCAGACACAGTGACAGCTGGTGACTCACAGGGGTGTGTGATGTTGGCATTCTACAGCAGAGCTACGTAGCCTGTGACGTTACTGGGGATGCGGATGTCTCTGATCTCCTGCAGGGAGCGCCGGTTCTTCCCGACGGCGACCGACACCAGCTGAGGCATGTAGCTGTGGTCGTTAGCAGCCACATCAATGGCCAGGCGTCTCAGAACCACATCTGGTTTCATTTTCAACCTGGAAACAGAAAAGAGACGAGATTCCACCATAAATGAGCTTCACGATTTGAGGATCAGGCACACATGACAACCAGCTGTGAAGCCTCGAGTCACAAAGCAGACGCTCTTACCTTATCCAGTGCGAGCGTGCGCTGCCGTCTGACTGCCAGAAAGATGCAGTTTCCCCGTTTGTCATCTTGTAAATGTCTGTGACATTGGATGAAGCTTCTATTGTGCTGTAGCACTGTGTGACCACCTTGACTTTATCCACCTCTGGATCACGGTCCAGCTCCGCTCTGTACTGGATATCTAAATCTGAAGACACAAACACAGATCAGAACGACTCTCTGAAGGCTGCACGGCATGTCTTTAGTATTACCATATTTTAAAATAATCAGAACTCATTAAGAAATGTGCGATTAAAGCAACATTACGCAAGAATTGGTATTTTTGTGACTTGATCCTGTTCAAGAACAACTGTGCATGTGCATTAGTTGACAAGCTGAAGGCCAATTTGAGGTTGGAAGCCAAAGGGCCATGTTGACTGACAAGGTAGATTAAAATTACAAGATGTTTTTTTTATAATTATGGCTCTGCATAGTTTTATTTATTGTGACATTGGAGATGAACACTAACACTACAAAAAGAGTAACAAAAAATAATGCCAGACAGTTTTTGTTTGGCTGAAATACTGAGCTAAACTAAAAATTCAAAATATATGTTAAATAAAGCAGATTTCTGTCATTTTAGGTAGTTTTTAATCACGCTTATATGTATCAAAGAGTTCATTTTTCTAATAAGTTTGGTAATAATTAGTTATTTGATGTAATAAAATGAGGGGGTGTAATGTCATGATTAAAAGCTATGTGTGCCAATCGGTGCGCTCATGATTAATGTTTTCTGCTTGCAACTGGTTGAATGGGTGTTTGGTCAGGAACCTGACACTGCTGAGATTGTTACTGTGCAGACTCTGGCCACAAATGACGTCACCAACTCAAGATGGCAGCAGCTGTATCCCAGATACTTTGGCTTCATGTTTTTACAGTGGGGGTAAGCAGAGATACATTGTCCACTTTTATATACAACCTATAGCTTTCTAAGCCGTTGAATGTGACTTTTAGCATCTGAAAAAAAAACTCTACGAGACAGGGATGACACCAGTAAGGTTACAGGCTACATCACAATCTTTCAGAGGTAACACTAGCAGGGATACATTCAGTCAGTATTGATGAGAATGCTCACGAAACATCTCATCCTTTTGCACCAAGGGCGAAAACAAAGCATTCCCTTAGATGCTGAGGAGTTGCCGTGTGACTTTCTGCATGTCAAATAAACTTAAAAATCCAAGGTTGAAGTTTCAGCCTGGAACCTATTTTCCCATGTTTTGTGTTTAAGTAACTAGTGGAAACATTTTTGAGACTGAGCCAGTACTGAGAAGAGCAACGAAACATGCTACAACCTAACCACTCAGGGCATGTTCACACCATCAATGTACATCCATTAAAAGTGTGTACTTTTGCCACTGACAGGCTCAGCTTGTTATTATAAATGTCTGACAACATTATGAAAGGATCCTTACAGAGATAGACCTTTTTGTTTCAGAGTAAGATCCTTTTTGCTTGATGAGAAACAGCCCAAAAATCACTTCCATCAACCAACCAGACTCCTTTTAAATTAACATTTTATCGTTGCAGAAAATAAAAATCACAAAAGCTGTCTTGGTTCGTCTTTTTACTGTTCCAACAATCACCAACTCTTTGTGGTTTAGTTGAAATAAACCCTTAATTGACCCAGTCATATGTGTAAATATGCTGGCCCTATACACGCTAAATTCACTGTTTATTTAAATGGAGTCTGGCGAGTAAGGTGATGGTGATTTTGGGGGGTGTTTTTGGTCGAACCAAACGAATATCACTCTGTAACCAAACGGTGTTAGATTGTTTAGCCACTAGTAAAAAAGTTGTGAACCTCTGAGGGCCTGTAGCTCTTAAAGGTGCAAATCTCCGTGCTAACATTTTTTAGCACATTTTTAATACATAACCTAATGGTGTTGAGTAAGTTAAGCGCTGTTTACTGTCTGTACACGTGCACTTTCTCAGCATTTACAGGCTGGGGTAAAGTACTGTTTCGCCTCTTGTCGACTCCACCCTCACCACATCCCCTGACAAATTGTCATTTTCTCGTTAGCCATGAGACAGATCACTTCCATATTCACAGTTTGCAACCCTACGTTAGTTTTCTGTATCACAAAGTATCATTTATGCATTGCTACCAGCGATGAGGTCTGGATTTTTACAACAACGGTTCTTTGCGTCTGCAATGGTGTCCATCCTGACGGTTGCTTCTTACAGCTGGCTGATGGCTCACCAAGGCTACATAGTTCAAGATCAGGCATTCAGGGCATGGAGCAGGAAAAAAAGCGGCACCGTTCTCCCTATCACAGGTCAGTGTACCATCATAATTTTGAAGCTGTTAGTTTAGAGTAAAAAAAATAAAATGCATAGTGCTGCTTTATAAGCCACATTCAGCACTAGCAGATACTTGATTCATGAAGCTGTGTTGTTCACCTTTTTCCTTCTGCAAGAGGAATTCCAAGAAGTCCTGGACCACGCTGGACCTCATGGTGCAGATGCTGTTGTAGCCCTCTAAAATAGGGAAGGGGATGGCACTGCTGGGAATACGATTCCTGTGTAAGAATTTAAGGATCTTAGAGGCATGTGCCCCTAACCGGTCTTTGGTCTTGGAGAATATGTCAACAAAACCTGTGGGGGGAAAAAAAAAAGGATTAAAAAATATTCAGGGTTAAAGAGGAGTGTGGCTGGATGAGGTATTTATCCATTGTCAGTCAGTCCGTTTACATGCAGCTTGAGAAAATCGAATTATTGTCTTAGTCTGACTGAAATTGGATGATCCGTAGCTTGACGAACACACCTAGATAATTCGATTGAAAATCCGACTATTGCTGCATGTATCCACGCAGTCTGACTGGAGTCAGACTCTGCGTTCTGCACATGCACCACTTTTTCTTTCGCAGCCTTTCACCCAGAAGAAGAAGGAGATGACGTAGCAGCAGTTCACTCTCAGAAAAACAAACAAACACCATGGCGACCGAGAAGCAGAAGACACACTTCTGGACGAATGAGGAAACTACATTCATGCTCCGACAGCTAAAGGAGCTAAACATTTTGAAGTATATGGATGGTAGGAAAACGTGGATTTATTTAATTTAATTTATTATTCCTCTTCAGGTCAACAGGAACTAGTTCAATATGCACTATATTAAAAAGGACACAGCGCTGCCTATCGTGGCGGAGTCAAACCTACTTGGTCAGAAATTCGATTTTCACTTCTGCATGTATACTCAGCCAAGACGAGAAGTCCAACTTGACTGATTAGCCAAGCTATGAGCTTAGCTCCACTACAGCGTGCATGTAAACGTACTGAGTGTATTGAGTAGATGGTGGTCGGCATGCCCCCAGTTTGGAGAAGCAGACAGGAGTACTGCCACAGAATCTAAACAATGTACTGCTGTGGACTGAGGCAGTAGCAAAACATATTTTAGCCACCTAAAAACATTAATATCAGTTTAGGTCTATGCTGTATTTAGAATATTTTCACTTCTTTACTTTGCTGTCGGACAGCCCTCTCAGACGAGGAACTTAAGCTGTTATCTCTGCTCTCTTCAACACCACTAAACTCCTTTGACAAAAACTGTAATTTACCTTGTGGAGCACTGCTGCTGGTCTACCACTGCCTCAATCAGTTGTTTTGTTTGTGTAATTGTGTGACTTTGATGAATCTAAACTAACCATTTAAAACACCAAAGTCACACAATAATTCCATTTCCCTCTGGACAAAAAAACCCCTCTCACACCCACTAACATCTGGCTTTTGTCTTCCTTTGGAAAGCTTGAAAGCTTCACTCTGGACAATGACTCTGCAATGGTTATGGGTTTTTATCAGCTCCAGCTCTGATCAGCAGTGAGGAAAATATAACACCCCTGAGGACACGCAAATTTTCACCCCTTTTCCAGCAGGATGCAATGACACACTGCCACAAAATATCGTCAGTCTCCATCCAAGCAACACTCAAACATTGTTCGAAATTAGTTGGCACAGAGTTTGAAAGAGAGACTGATTAGGGGCCTGTACATGTGCCACATTCTTTGCATCCTAAAATCCACTGTTTTCAGTGTAGGCGTGTGGAAGGCTCGCTCATAGCATAGCATAAGTGATGCCGTTGCTGCACATGAGCATTCCTAAGCGCCTATTTTTCAGGGCACAAGGGCTGCGCCCAGAGAAACAAAGTTCAAGTTTTTGAGAGCAGCAACACGCACTGGATGTCAGGTGACGAGGAACAACCAATCACAGCTGCTAGGTTTTTTCCCTTTCTTTAATAAATATCAGTCTGTGGTGTGTGTATAAATAATAAGTGGATCATTTAAGTGCATCTCTCCCACAAACAACCCTTTAAGCGTGTATTGGGCCCACGAAAGCGTGCATGTGGTGCACGCTTTAGTGGTGCATGCACAGAACGCCAAGTCTGACTCCAGTCAGACTAAGTGGATACATGCAGCAATAGTTGCATTTTCAATCGAATTATCTAAGTGTGTTAGTCGAGCTACGGATAGTCCGATTTCAGTCAGACTAAGCTGTTTATATGCATTTAAAAGTCCGGTTTCAGTCGGACTAAGCAAATTATTTGATTTCCTCAAGCTGCATGTAAACGTACTGAGTGACTTTGGATAAGTACCTCATACAACCCCACTTCTAAAAGTCCACACCATCCCTTTAGCTCCTCTGTAAACTGCTGACAAGAGATATTTAAATAGGGATCGGTAAAGAAATCATATCACATACCTGGAGTTAGGGAGCACGCCTGTAGCTGTCTTATCACGTGACTCAGCTCTCCCTTCAGATTAGCTCCATTGGAGTTCTTCAGAGCAATCAGCATGCTCTCTACGTCCACCACCCCATCCCCCTCTGCATCGAACTGTCCAAAGGCCTGAGACAGGGACAGACACAGTACACATTGTGACACTTTGTATATTAACACAGTCACTCCCCTTCTTGCACACCAACACAAACATACATGGATAATAGGTATCATTCATGGGGCACGTAATATGCTCTACCGCTATCTTATCTGATTAAGTTATACATCATCTTTTGACAGGAAAAAGCAGGAAGTAGCTTTACACCTAAATGCTCACATTGGCTTGAATATTTGAATCAATGTAGCCCATAGTATGTAAAGAATCGCTGTGGCATTCCATGTCCACCCACACAAAGACAAACGCAGACTAAAGTACACATTCATTAGTCGACCCATTCATTTGCAACCTTTGGTTTAACAACAAATGTCAGCCAACAGACAATAAAGCTGTGTGTTGGACTACAGGAGGCCAAAGCTGAAACCCCAGTGACAATAAAAGGTGACATCAGTAGAGCTCATTCGTCTGACTCACTGCACACTCTCTAGATAACTCAACAGATTACAGGGTCTCACATTTACCCATCACTCACCATAAATGGGCATGTAAACACCCATCAAACTGGTTACATACATGTCATGTGATATTGGAATCTGTTTGTAAATAGGCCATCACCAGGAATCACCAGTGGCACCACAATACAAGGTTATCATGATACTTTGTTACTGTTGCGATTTTGAACATTTTGCAATGACATAAGTTGCTAAAAACTCAATGAACATCTGTTTCATCTAATAAGACAAAGTTTTCGCCCTGTTCATCTCATTTTAATCATTTGTATTGCAGCAACGTGTATCTAGTGGACTGAAAAAGCAAATGATTATGTTATTCCAGTAAACTACAAAAAGTAAAATTTATATTTACAATATTAATATTATGCATGGTAAAAAAAATGGACACTTAGCGTCTGTGTTTAAATGCAGTATTGTTTTATAAAATATTGTGATAATATACTGTATTTATTCCCCCAACCTTATTCATAAGTTACACATACTGGAAGAGGGTCTGGATGTTTCCTCATCAATAATGTCCTTAAAAACTTTTCATAAATATTCCCCTAAATGCAAAAATCTATATACAGAACAGAAATAGAGAAAAAATAAACATGAATTGCTCTTTTTTTATAATGAATATTCAGAAAGAGAAACCGAGACATTCTGGAAAGACTTCTTCAGATTTATTTGATTATATCTTTAAATACTAAATATTATTAGGGGGGAATGTTATGTTTGATTTCTTCACAAATCCAATAAAAGATTGTTGTTTTCCTGAAAGATCTGAATATGTGACACTACTTTCTGATTCAACTAACAAAAAGGCTGTCAAGACACTAAATATCTGTATGTTTTATAATATTTTTGTTGAGTGTGAAACACCCCTGGCTCTTTAGTTATTGTTCTATTTGTATATTAAATCTGTATTATGTTATTTAATTTAATCAAATGCAAAAACAGCCATCAACCCTCCTTGTATGTAACAGCATATTGAATTGGTTTGTAAATTATATTTATTGGAAGAAGGTGGGGAAGCATCCAATTTGACCTTATTATGAACAAGGTTCAGGAGGTGTCCTTTAAAATAATTCACATCAAACAGAAACAGCTTTAAAAATGTGTGGTTGATGATATCTTTCAAAACAATATATTATTATGGGATATTGTGGTGTTTGGTTTCTTCAAAAACCCAAGAAAATGTCAATTTTTTTATAGTAAATTTGATAATGTTGGCAATATTTTGTAAGCAGTAAAATGACTAGAAGCTACTTTCTAATTCAACTAACAAAAAAGGGCTACCTTGACACTTAATATCGGTATGTTTTACAATATTTTTGTCTAGTGTGATACAGTCCTAGGTCTTTAGTTATTGTTCTGTTTGTACACAGAATCTGTGTTATGTTATTTTGCTTAAATTAAATTAAATAAACAGCCATCAACCCTCCTTACATGTAACAGCATACTGGAATCGGTTTGGCAATTATATATATTGAAACAAGGTGTGGGAGCTGCCAATTAAAAAGACCTTATTATGAAAAGGGTTAAGAAGGTGTCCTTTAAGTAAATTAAAATATATTATCCTGCCAATTACTACATGCAGAAATAAATAAAAACATAAACACTGCTGTTTCTGTGATGAATCTTCAGAAACAGAAACAAAAGCAGAAACCAAACAATCTGGCACACTTTTAAAAATATGTGGTTGATGATAACTTTCAAAACTTTATATTATTATGGGATATTGTGGTTGGTTTCTACAAAAAAACAAGAAAACATGTCAATCTTTTAATAGAAAATGTGTTAATGACGTCGGCTAAATTATGTAAATTTAGTTGTAAACTTACAATCAAGTAACAACTAGGCTACCAAGACACTAAATTTTGTATGTTTTATAATATTTTTGTGTAGAAGCTCTTTTATTAGTGTTCTGTTTCTATACTATCTCCTGTATGCTGATTTTTTTTACCACGTTTATGTGTAATTAATTAAAAATCAGCTATCAACTATTCTGTCCTCATGTGGGACAAGAGCAAGAATATGGACGCTTAATGGCAGTCCTCATGACTTCTCTATACCTCTTCACATTCATCTCTCGGGGCATCTCTGCTCTCCAACATCTCACAGAACTGTTCCACATTAACGGACTCCTCTCCTCGGTTCAACCGGTCCTCCAGCCACCGCACCAGGACACCCTCGTTCCCAGCCAGGACCGACTCCCGAATGGCGACACCCGAGTCGCTAATGCGAGCCGCCGCTTCCCTCAGCTTCACTTGCTCCAGGAGCACACCGGGGCTGGGCGGTCCGCCGGTGGGCACGGGCAGGTTATTCGATCCCCTTCCGCTTCTCGCAGAACCGGAGCCGCCACCGCCACCGCCTCCGACACCGACGGCGGTGGCCGCAGAGGCCGGACTGTCTTCCGCGAAGCCGGGGCTCTCCGTTTCTATGTCGTCCTCGTCACCGCTGCCGCCACCGCAGCCGCTCTCCGCGTTCCCCATGTTTGTTTAACCAACCGAGGGCTCCCCGAAAATCTCTGCGGCCCACCGGGGGGTCAGTTTTGCGACGGTTGTACCGGTCTGTACACAGACCTCTCTAACCTACAGCTAGAGCTCCGCCGTTCACTACTACCGCATTGACGTTACGTAGCGTACGTCAACGTGCTGGAACGGCCTTTGCCTTCTTGGTGTGCGCATGCGCTGTGGTGTTCCCGATGCGGAAGTGCTTGTTTTGTTGTGGTGTTGTCATTCTTTTTCAGTCATACAGTCATATGATGTAACAAATAGATGAAATAGTGAAACGCTTAAATAAACAGCATGCTCGGCTACGTTTTGGTCGCGTTTTTAGCTTTGGCAGTTTTGTACTTTCCTCGTGACTGGTCCGTCATTTTTGGAAATGGATCCAAGCATCAGGGGCCCCCTGCTGATGTGTGGCTCCTGAGCAGCCGCGAGTTATCACTGTACGACGGGAAGGAAGGCAGTAAGGGCCTTTACCTGGCCATACTGGGCCAAGTTTTTGATGTACACACGGGACACAAGCACTATGGACCCGGTGGAGCTTATCACTTTATGGCAGGTGATTCTCCGCTTCTCCTATGAGCCAATATCATGTTGGTGGTAACATCTGAGCCCACACCTACAGACAGATCTGTCAATGTTTAACCTGTTTTCAACTTTAGATGTATTATTTTTTTTATTTTTGCCCTGTGCTGAAAACGTTTTGGGGGTAAATTCAGGAGGAAATCACAAGTATTTTTAATTGAAAGAAATTAGTACAATTAGTAATGCAAAATTTGTATAAATGTGGCAGGATAAATAAAATAAGTGATGAGTTTGATAACTTTTAATACCAAAACCTGCAATAAAGTAATAAAAAAAAGCATAGTTGTATGAGATATACACTTTATTATCCCTATTTAAGAAACAACAACAATATCAATAACAGGCCAATAATACTGTGTCTTTAAAATAAATAAATACATAAATGAATAAATAAAATAAAATACAAGAAATGCAACTAAACCTTTTTTTTTAACCCTCTGAAACCTGGAGTGAAACCTGTTTTTAACCTTCTTCCTTTTTCCCCCTAATTTTCTTGTTTTTAATTTTGTATTTTACGAATTTCTTGCCAAATATTTGTGTCATTTTGTCTTTCGTTGCTCACTGCCTTCCTCCCATGTTTCAAAGGGTCAACAGACAAAATGAACATGTACAAAACATCAGATGATTAATAACAGCACTGGTAAAAAGAAAAAGAAAAAAAATTGAAATGACAAAATTATGTGTAAAAATAACAGTATTTCAAGACAATTACATAACAGCACAACAGACAAAAAAAAAAAGAAAAAGGGAAAAAGATAGCATAAATAAACATTGGACTGGATGATATTTTGACTGGAAATGAATTCAAATACTGGTCAAATCTGACCCACAAGCACTAAAGGTGTGAAACCTCTAAAGTGTAGGAATCTGGTTAAACATTGTCTGATGCTGATTAACCTCCAAAACCCAAAATAAAACCTAAATCAGGGACATGAATTCCAGTCTAATAACAGCACATACACAGCTACAGTACATTAGTATCACTGTAATGTCCTTGATACAGTATGCGTCTGCATTTTCAGGCAGAGACGCCTCGCTGGCCTTCGTCACCGGGGACTTCACAGAAAGTGGCCTGACAGATGATGTGTCCAGTCTGTCCCCACTGCAGGTGTTGGCCCTTTATGACTGGCTAGCCTTTTACCAGAAGGAATACCAGTTTGCAGGTATGTTATGTTTGTCCCCTTACCATTTTAATTTTTTTTGGTAAAGCACATACATTTCTTCCTCAATAAATCTAGCAAGTTACCTTCTAAGCATCTTAAATGATAAAGTGTATGAGAAAAATTAATATATAAAAAAGTAAATAAATACAGAAATACATTTTAAAAATGCTAAAATAAATATGGAAATAAATAAGTAAATGCAGAGACTAGGACCTAAACACAGAAATAAATAAATATAGTTGACAAAAAAGTAGAGTAAATGTAAGATATTTATTAGTTAATGTCCCATTTAATTATCAACATTATTTACTCATTTAGGCATTTACCTCTTTATTAATATTTATTTCTTCTCAGAATCTGACCTGTTGCTGTGTAGGTTTTTAACATACAAGGAATTGTCTTCAGTGTATTGGTGCAGAATATAAACATCGTGAGAGAAAATGAGAAAAGAAAAAAAGGTATTGCAAAAATAAAGAGACTAATATAAAATAGAATTGACTAATAGAAAAATTGTAAAAAATTATACAATATACCTGAATTAAAATTAAAATTAAAAAGTTTTTAGAAGTGGTAGTTGTGCAGAAATGTGCAAAATCATTTATTCTTTAATGTAGCATTCGTGTATTTCTGTATTGATGTCAGCATTTATTTGATTTTTTAAAAAATATTTATGTCTTTATTCCTGTATTTATCCATTTATTTATTGATACTTAAGTTATTTTTAAAAAATCTTCATCAGGTGCTCGTACTAATTTTAATTCTGCAACGGTGCTACATTCGGGGCATTAACACCAGAAGTCAGAATGGATCCTTCCAAAATGTCAGATAAAGGCTAAAAAATAAGGCAGTGCTCCTGATGGCTGGACAACTCTGAGTCTCCTGAATGAACCAGTGAAGCTAGTCTGCACATGAAAACATCATGGAGAGCTTCAGCTTGTGCAGCAGTTTGAATTGTACTAGCTTATTTCATCTAATGTCTCCTTTTCAGTGGACACCTGCCAGCATCTTTAAAACACCTGCCAGCCGACCAACCATCTTCCACCTGTGTTGAATTTCAGGTCTGTTAATAGGCCGGTTCTATAGCGAGACCGGGCAGCCCACAGACGCCCTGCTGCAGGTAGAAGCATCACTAGCAGAGGGCCAGCGAATAAAGGCCCAGTCCGAGGCTGAAAAGGCCCGCCTACCAGCATGCAATGCGGAGTGGAGTGCTGCCAGGGGCGGAAGAGTCTGGTGCTCCACTAAGAGGTATGGAAATAGTTGTGGTCTAATCAAATATTAACAAGCCTACAGGGCATAAGATGAGATGTTGTGATGTACTGCTCACTTGTAATAGAATTATCAGGACTCACAGCACTGTCGTATTGTTTCCCTTCAGTGGTGGAGTGGAGAGACGCTGGACAGGTGTCCCCCGGAAACTCTTCTCTCCAGGCTCCAGCAGTGTTCGTTGTGTCTGTGTTGAAGACCCGTCTGCAGCGGAGGAAGACCCCAACCTGCTGAGATATGACGGCTGCCCTGCACATGCTGAGTCATGCTCTGTTCAAGAGTCCTAGCCGCTGGGCCCCAAAAACTGGACCTAATCATGGACTGCTTTTAGCACCACAATACTCAGGGACTCTATAAGGAAACCCATTTCAGCCAATGTGAAGACAAAAAAACGATCTTTTAAGTCAGTGCCATAAACTTTCAAAAATACTTGATATCTCAAAATAATTATGTAGCATCTTGAATTGACTTCATGTCATGAATTAATGATCTCAAAATAAAGAGAAATGTTCTCAAAATAATGACTGTTTCAAAATAAAGAGAAACGTTCTCAGAATAATGACTTAGTATCTCCAAATACAGAGAAACTCTCAAAATAATGACTTAGTATCTCAATATAAAGAGAAATGTTCTCAAAATAATGACTTGGTATCTTAAAATAATTACTTGCTATTTCAAAACGAGAAACTCCCTCAAAATAATAACTCTCTAATTAAAGAGGAACTTTCTCAAAAATGATGACAAGATAATGATTTAAAATTCTCAAAATAACCACATAGTCTTGCAAAATAATGAGAAATGTCTTTAAAAAGTTGTATAGACCTGTGTTTACCTCGTGCATGCATCTTTGTGAAGTCTACATCCTGAGAAAGCTCCTCAATATTTTGAGATTACAAGGAAATATTTCGGGAAAGTTTCTCATTATAATGAATTACAGGATTTTTTTTTTTTTTGCATTGCACTGTGACAGGAATGTGCCTCCATACCTCTAACTTATTCACAATAAAGAGAAAGAATGAAGAAAAGTCGGAGCGTTAGTTTTTGATGACCTTTATGTAAAGTTGTCCTCCCTTTCTCTAAAAGGATACACCAGGAAGAGACAGGCTAGATATCTGAGCATACAGATACAATATAATGTGCATAAAAGATTAAACAATGTGCATAAAAGATTAACAGAGGCAAGATTTAGGTTTGTCACAATGACAAGCACAAACTGCATTTAAGTACAAAACAGTTGTAGTGGTCAAAAATATCACACATTTATCTGTACAATTTAACAATACTTAAAGAGGCCCCACAACTCGGCCGTCCCTCTGCTCCACATTCTCCCCCATGATCGGAAATGTTGTGATCTTGATAAAGTGCAGCTGTTAGGCTTAGAAATCAAGAAGCGTTAAATGTGATGGGGTCAAGACAACAACTTGACTTGAGGCAACATTGTGGGGATCAAGACTTCCAACGAGGACCTCACAGCAGATAATAAAAAAATGGAATGTAATCATCTGGTGGCTTATTTGGAAATATGATTTATGATTATGACGATGGCATGTAAGGACGACAAATTAAATGACATGCATAGGCATAATAGGCATTTCTGTAACTGAGGAGGAGGACTGTTGAAAGAATTTTGTCTTGGGGTCCACATTTATATTCCTCTTGTGATAAAATCAGCTTTCTCAGGTCACATTTTCCCAATGTGTTAAAAAGCTCATTTCATTTTATGCCCGCACATGATCGTTAAACTACAGACGCCCCAAACAGCCATGGACTCAGACATTTTATTTCCTTTGTTTTCGCTTGGTAACAGATTGTTGTTTTCTCAAGATCACAAGTTAACAAACAAATGTTTTCCTGAGATCATGGGATCATTTTCTCAAGATCTCGAGAAGAACGACACTTTCGAGTCTTTAGCCACACCTATTTAACGCCTAAATCATTGCAGGAAACATTGCATGCCATGTACCAATATGTGCTTTCACAGCAAACCGTTCTGGGGACTACCAGAAAGGAAGTGCCCTTGAACTGCTCCCGCGAGAATGGCACACCTTCAAAGGCTTTTTTTCTATTTGCAATCGCACCGCCAACAGGAACTCTGATGTGACGTCAGCCAGTCTACCACCAGTTAGCAATGATGAGTCACATTTATGCTCAGTAAAGCCCAGACTTAACTGTAGGTCCATTTGTTGTGTTTTCTGTCTTTATTTCCTCATCAGCTGTTGTTCACATGGCAAATGGGTTTTTTTAAAATGGAAGTTGCAGTTGCTGCGTTGGCTGTGTTTGACCACGCCCTATACTTACATCAGTCATGATTTAATCAGGCTGGGAGAGAACCTGATTTCAAGTAGGAGATTTTAAAAAAAAGTCCCTAAAAATGGCATTATATGGACAAAAATTGCTCCTAAAAACAAAAAGGGGGCTTCTTATAACTATTAAAAAGTTCCTTCAGTCCAAAACCAGCTGTTGTCAGATGAACAAGAGCATATCAATCATCACAATACATTTCTCTTCAATGATGGCTGAGCATATTCTGAACTAACTTTGTCTTGCTATTATAAATGATATACACATCAGTGTGCGTCATTAGGACACAAGGAACAGCGCAGGGCTTTGAAGCCAATTTTACACAGTAGCCATACAGTGAAATTTTTACTTCTGGGTCTGGGACTTTTTCTGATGGACTTAACATTGGGACTGAGATGTCTGTAAATGAGTGGATGTGTTTATCTGAGCTCAAAACTTCACGAAATGACTCGTTTCACCATCAGGATTTGATCAGTTTGGTCTCCTAACATTTTGAAAGTCTAGAAATGCTGCACAATTAAATCATTTTATGCCCGTAATAAGCCAGTGGAGGGCTAAGCCAGGGAAAGTCTCTCATGCAGCAGCTCTTTGGGCCCAATGATGCAGAAGATCCGAGTAATTTTATACCCGAGAAGTCAAACTTTTTAGGCTTCACATGCCACTTTTAGGGAACGAATGAAACCTGTCTCCTTAGCTGTATCCAGTTCTCTTTATACATCCATGGCATCATCTAGGACGACGTTTAGCGAGGTTTAGCCTTATCGGCAGAGCAATGAAAGCATGTTAGTGTGGCATGTCACGTTTGATTAGTTTCACCATCAGGATTTGATCAGTTTGATCTGCTAATATTCTGAAAGTCTAGAAATGCTGCACGATTAAATAACTTTATCCACCTTGTAAGTAGTGGGGGGCTAAACCAGAAGTTTGCCACTCAGTCAGGGAAAGTCTCTCATGCAGCTGCTCTTTGGCCCCAATGACACGGAAGATCTGGGTTTTTTATACCCGGGAAGTCAAGCTTTTTAAGCTTCACCCGCCACTTTTATAGGAATGAGCGAGGCCATGAATGACGCCCTTTCTCCAAAGCTGTATCCAGTTCTCTTTATACATCTATGACATCATCTAAGAATATGTTAAGAAACTTTATGTTTCTTTAACAACAGTGTGGTTAAAGCGTGGTTATGTTTAAGCATAAAAACCAATTGGTTATGGTTGGGAAGGGATCATGTTTTGGCTTAAAATGCTGGGTATTAGTAGCCCAATCACAGCTGGAAATACTGCAGATGTTCGCAGATGTTTTGTTTGTCACGAACACTGGTCTGCAGTTTGGCAGCCGTCTTGCCTAAGTGTCACTCTGTCCTCCGTCTCCTCCATCTCATCTTACAAAATCAGCTCATGTTATCAGAGCTGCTTCACTTTAGAAACTTTGATACGACACGTATTAAGTGTACAACTGTAACATATCTGTGGTTTGTTGAAACATACAATGCCAACATTTTATTCTAGTGATTGGGCCTGAAATAGCAACGTTGAGTCAAACTTTTTAGGCCTCACGCACCACTTTTATAGCAATGAGCGAGGCTGTGTCTTCAAAGCTGTATCCTGTTCTCTTTATACATCTATGGCATCATCACTATGTTTAGCAAGGTTCAACCTTATCAGCAGCGCAATGAAAGCACGTTAGCGTTAGGTGGAAATCTTGAGACACAATGGCCTATTGCGTTTAATTTACGAAACATTGTTTTGATGTGATCTTAAATCAATTAATTACATCATTATTTCAAGAAAACAGTTATTTTGAGAAAGTAATTTTGTAATCTTGGGAAAACAACGTGTTATTTCAAGATAAGGACCTAAATAACTTGTGATCTTGAGAAAACAAAATAATATAATGTTTGAATTTTTGCTGTTTTGGCTTCTGTGGAAAACATCTCAGTTTCATGAGGAATTCCATCCTCGTCCAGTCGTGCCATTTTTCACCTCCAACAGTAAAGTAAAACAATTTCAATGTCATAACACTGGATCTAACTGGATTAGACCTCATTTGATAATGCTCTTTTATTTAAAACAAAAGCTGCTTTCCCTTAAAATCCTCCTCGTCTGTCCCACTTTGTCCAGTCAACACAAAATTTGGCTGACAGAAGAGTGAAAGATGAAAGATTACAGAGAACATGCTGATAGTTCAGTCCTTGGTTAGTGATCTAGGGGAATTGTACATGTTTACTCTGCTCTTGGTCGACAGCATTTTGTCATGTTGAACTTTTGTCTTTGGGCAGGTCACATAGCATAAAGGCTGCTGATGGTGAAATATCGCAACAGAGAACAGGAACAGAAGAAACACTCCAATTGTGATTTGATTTAAATGTTCATCATTGAATTGAAATGTCCTGCTAATGATAAATCATTACAAACATTTTGGGAAACTGATTAACAAAGAGCCCAGCCATCATGGAGCTGGAGCGCTTCTGTCTTATATCCACGTTAAGATCAAAACAGAAACAAAAAGACAATGTTTCACTTTCTATTTGAAACGTCCCTCTAGAACATTAATAGTTTTTTTTTCATAGACTGAAATAGTATAAAGGTGATGGTCCATAACTGTCCTGCTACTGATGTCCCTTCTCCTGGTGTGCCTGAATAACTGAGAGGGTGGAGGATATCCAGGCCGCTGCATTACGACACCCCACCCAGAGTTAGTACATCAAAGCAGATGTCACACACCCTCACCGGCTTGTTCAAGTCAAACTTGATGATGGGGATCTCCTTTATAGAGCACTTGTGGCACAACAGGCGCCCACAGTGGCGGCTGGAGTTGAGAGGGAGACACAGGATTAGTCACACAGTCTGACACGAGATGAAGACAAAGTGAGAATAAATAGAGAGAATAACAAATAACACCAACCAGTGATGTTTCCGTGTTGTAACACCAAACTTGGCAACACATTCATAGCAGTTGGACCCATCACACCAAGGGGGCTCTTTGGACAGCATATCTAAACAAATAAAATAAAACATCACATGAATCAAATTTTTATTTTCATTTTCAAATCTAAATATTCATCAGATGCAATTTTCCCAAAAGCCCTTCTACAGACATTTTCCCAGATGACCTGACACACATTTCTGCAGCATGATGTTGCCTTAGGGCGCATTCACACCAGGATAGTCCGGGGGACTTGGCTCGATTGGATGGGGAATGCCAAAAAATTTCACAACTTCATTTGGTTCGGTTCACTTTCACACTGCACCAAACCTCCTGGACAACGTCACGCAGTTATGACAGCTGCTCATTTGGGGGCGATATTGCCTGAAACGACCACTGACCAGGAAATAAAAAAGCGCAAGGAAGAAGAAAACCCGGCTCATCGACCGGCCAGAACTGAAAACAAAAATCCATCCCCTTCCATTCCCTATCCAGCATGTTGCTCTGTACATGAGACGAATGCAGCAGTACCGAAAAAGATGGC
>JAPZEB010000006.1:5628434-5638864 GCA_029783705.1 Chaetodon striatus
GCAACAAATTCATATGTAAAACCTGCTTGAACCAGATTGTTATTCCGATGCCATTTAAGTACAGTTATTAGGAGGATTACTTTATTTTTGTTACATCATACTTCTGCTCCACTACATCTCAGAGGCAAAACACTGTACTTTTTACTCCACTAAATTTAATAATAATCAACACATACATCATGATGTGATGTTCTGTATTAAGACAAAACTTAATTGTTCCCAGTGAGGGGGTTCACAAACCACCCAGCAGTATGTAAAGTAATTAAAATGAGCTCCACCGTTACCAGCTGCAATATCAAAGTGATGAACACATGAATGCATGGATGATTATAATCCAACACTATAATATGTTACTCTGAAATGGGCTCTGCTGCATAGTGAGGACCTCTGCTTCTGGTGCTTTGAATATATATCTGATGCCAGCATTTTTTCACTTTTAATTTACTGACAAACTGAACGCAGATTTGCATTTGCAGTATTTATAGTTGTATTTATACCCTGTAGTGATGCTGCTTCTACTTCAGTAAAAAATCAGAGTACTTCTTGCACCACAGGTGACAGCTCTCCTGTCCTGTGCAGTCTCCTGTCCCCAGTTTGACACAACTGGTGTTAAATAATGTCCTTAAAAATGTGTCTTCTTGGACAAAGCAGCCACAGTGGACGGAACCGTTACTGATATTATAACGTTTGCGCCATAATAAAGACAGTTTGAAGCGAACCATGACGTTGACATTTGCCAAAATCATTACACCTACGTTACCTGTATATTCTGTAAGTTAACATGAGGGTTTTTTCTTTCGTATCGACCCAGCAGTGTGTCTAAGAACAAGAATTCATCTCCCACTAATGTAACTGGTCCGGTTCGGCTAACTCGTAACGTTAGCTGTAAAATTCAGCTAGCAACACCAACGGGAGCTAACGACACACAAGCTGTGACAAGACAAGTGTCGCAGTGCTTCGTATTTTCGCCCGCAGACAGCTCACTATGTCTTAAACTGCCGAGACACTGTTTGATTCTGTGCGACAGTTCAACGAGCACACGGTGATAAACAGGGAGTGTACCAAATAGTCAGAAAAAACAATCTCATACCTTCCGCCATGTTGCTCAGCGTTAGCTCCGTGGCCCGATGCTCTCTATCGCGATATGACTGAGAGGCGGCGGTGCTGCGTTCACGTGCTTCTCAAAACAGGTGGTGGGGAGTGTGGTTGCGTTCAAGAGCTTCTCAAAAACACGTTCAGTGATAGTTCATCACATGATTCTTCTTACACAGAATATTATATTGAAAAAAATAAAAACATTTAATTACAGAGGTGAAGCACGTACTCAGATCTTTTACTTAACTAACACTACAGTAATCGATCAATTCATTTTATTTATAAAGCTCAATATCACAAATCACAATTTGCCTCAGAAGCTTTAAAGCCTGGGTCTTCAACAGGGGGTCCGTGACCCCTAGGGGGTCCTCAGAGTGGCCGCAAAATGATCTCTAACTAATTTAATTAATTAATTGATTAATTAAGGTAAAATGTGCCTGAAAATCCACATTAACATGAATCTAATATATTATTAGCAAAGATTAATCAGCCTGTTCATAAAACCTATTTAGTTAACTGTACACAACATTAACGACAGGTTGACTGTTACCCATGAATCCTTGTGCAATCATATGAGCTAGTTAACGCTACATCACTGTGCGGCACTTGTTTTTCTCTCTTTTTTTGGCATATTAGCAAATTAGCTGTATTACTATGTCGAGTTTACAGCCATTCTTGTGAGCCTCAATGGATTGTTTCATACTTTCCACTAGCCTCTGACACACCGTCCACCTTGGAATCAACCATTGAAAGTGCAGAGGGAGGCTTACACACCTAGTCATGCTACATCTGCTGCTGACTTAGCAGCTACAGGCAAACATAGGAAGACCCGTAATGTCCCAAGTGCCACTCAGTTTTATACAATATATGTAGTAGGGGGTCCCTGCTCTGTCTCTTTGAGTTAAGGGGTACTTAGCCTGAAAAACATTATAGACCTCTGCTTTACAGCATATGACATCCCTCTGTCCTTTGCACCCTCACAGTGGATAAGGAAAAACTTTAACAGGGGAAAAAAAAATGGTAGAAACCTCAGGAAGAGCAACTGAGGAGGGAGCCTTCTTCCAGGATGGACAGACATGCAGTAGATGTCATACAGCACAGATCAACATTGTTATAGACAGAGTACCCCCACTGATTGCAACAGTAGCCCCCCAGCAAGACAGTGCACCTTGCCACACTGTAAAAACTGCTCAGGAATGGTCCAAGGAACGTGACAAAGAGCTCAAGGCATTGACCTAGCTTTTAAATTCCCCACATCCTGATCTGATAGTGCATCTGTGGGACAAACCGTTGCCCCAGAGGTCCTTTGTCCATGCCTCGACAGGTCAGAGCCAAGCACGATCTATGATGGAGACTCCGACCTGTTGAGGCATGGACACAGGACCTCTGGGGGTGTCCTGTGGTGTCTGGCACCAAGGCCTTGTTGATGGATCCTTTGAGTCCTGTAGGTTGTGAGGAAAGGTTGTGAGATGTTTTTTAAGAAGGGTTTTATAGGGTAGTTATCCACAGACAGCATATTGCATACAGCAGATGTCAGTCCGCATGGCCCCAGTCATAGAGACAAAGGTTTACTGAGCAAGAGGACTGTCTCCCAAATTATGGAAATTAATTTAGTTTAACAAAATACTCTGTGGTGGAAATAAGACTGTTGCATTTGTTATATCATGGCAAGTCAGGACAGTTTACCTGTGTCATGGTGGAGGCTCACTTTGCTCTCTGGAGCACTAGATAACTTACTTCAGTAGAGAGTGAATGACAGTGAGACTGGCCACCGTTTACACACCTACAGGCATCTGTGGACACCACTAAAAATATATTTTGTACAGAGTTTATCTGCCGTAACATTACAGTAGCTCTGATAATTTAAATATTTGGCTGTGTGATTTATATGGAAGCCCATTTCGACCAATGTGAATAAAAACCAAAGATCCTGTAAGTTATGATGACAAACCTTCTCAAATGTAGGGATGTCAGTTTTGGTTAATTTTACTTTCCACGGGTTGACTCCCATTCACCAGCAACTAGGCAGTTAATTTATATATATTTTACAAAAACACAAAATGATGTGAAATACAAGAGGCCTTTCCTTTCAATTAGGCGCTCTGTTGACTCAGTGAGCTTTAGTGCCACATTTCAAAGCACTGTTGGTTTAGAAAGGGTGAAATTTTAATGTTTTGGGATGTAAAACGTCTTGCCTTTTATTTTTGTTGCTTTTGCCCACAGCTAGCAAGCTGCGTTAACAGCTACAACTTGCCCACTATCCATCCTCTGGTCTTCGTCTGTCAGCTAACATTAGCCTTGGGTAGCTTATTCAGTAATTACAGCCAGTGGCAGGACAGCGTTGCTGCAGGTACTGTAAAAAGGAAGGAGAAAACCCGGCTCATCGATTGGCCAGGACCGAAAACAGAAATCCATCCCCTTCCATTCCCATGTTGCTCTGTACATGAGACGAATGTGCAGCAGTACCGAAAAAGATGACGGAGAGCGAGAGACTACGACGTGCTGCTGTGGTTAAACAGACGCCCAGTGAGGTATTGCAAGGATTTAAAAGTTTTCAAATCACATGTATGTCCATAAATCATACGTATGCACTGCGCTCTACGTCACTTCCTCTCCTTGGTTCACTGGAGAGGAACTTAATTTTTTGACCGAGGCTTATCATCACAAAGTTGTTTGGACAAGCAAAAAAAACAGACATGCAAATTTTGAGAACATTTCTCATTATCTTAAGACACTAAGCTGTTATTTTGAGAGGGTTTCTTGTAATGACTGTCAAGATATGTTTGTACGTTTATATTCACACTGGCAGAAATGGGCTTCCATATGTCTGTCATCATTTGTTCTATATACTGAAAACTAATTAGTCCAATGAAAACACTTTGTGTGAAGGTTTCTGTTGTGTCATGAACAATGTGTAATTAATGCTATATCAAAAAAACCCCACCTGAATTAAATACACAATTAATTATTGAAAAAAAGTCATATTTTAGAAGAACTCACTACAGGTGACAGGTTTCATAACATGAAAAATATACATCAGTATTTTGTCTTTGTACATTAGGCAAAACTGCAATAGTTCAGTGAGCAGAATAATCGTGACATTGTGGATCAGGGGAAAGAGCGACAAAACAAAAGGGGCACACATACTGTACACACAAACACTCAAACATTCGCAAACGAAACCCCAGAAACATTCAGCAAAAACAAAACAAAAAAACAAAAAAATGTACAATAAAGCATGCATAACAATTCCTACCGAGGACAACACAGACGAGGAAAAGAGAGGCTGCTAAAAGAACAGAATACTGGAGAAGAAGACCTCAAATTGTATCAGGATATCAAAATTAACACTTCATACTAGGGGAGTTATTGCTACACCAAATTGTTACCATTATACAGATTCCCTGTGTACTGGCTATTGAATAAAGTCATACATGGGTGGTACACAATTTCTCCATCTTTTTTTTTCAACATTTTTTAACACTTGTTCAATGCAGGGTGAAGTGGCCAAGCATTTTATTAGGAGGCACTTTTGAAAAAAGATAAACAAAATTCAGCATGCACGAAAATGGAGTCAACTGAGCAGGATGGTAAGACTTACGATGGGTAAAGAAAAACTAAATCATTCGGGTACACGATGTCAAGTTGTGTATTCTAATATGGCGGTGTTCCCTTCATCAGTCACGTCACTCATCTCCTGCTTGAATCAATCGAGCTCTTCACGGGTATATTCGTCCGACAGCGTCACGATTCTCTTTCTATTTAAGACTCAAACACTCTAAAGAGAACGAATGCATGCTGGAGCTGAGAGAGGGAAAATGAACAAAAATAAAACTATGTGAAACAGCTATTCATTTGGTCTAAGTGTTCTGATGGATGGAGAGGGAGCTTATATATTATCCGGTTTAGTCTGTGCTATATACATGTCTTTACAATATCTTCCTGAATGTTGAAGCAGTTCATAGACTTGAAAAATGTTTTATCATCTTCTGGGTTGTTGTTTTTGTTTTTTTGAGTTGGCACTTGCTTGGCGGTTTTCTGTCAGCCTTGGTAGTCACTGTTATGTTCTATTGCAGCCTATAGTAGCCAGTCTGTTCCTGCCAACATAAAGGAGGACGAGCCTGGCGACAGGGTGGAAGAGTGCAGGAAACAGTGCCATGTTGATTTTTCAATTGGAGACCTGTGAGGAAAGAAGCACACAAGAGAAAACAGGAAAAAACATTAGGAAGCAGCAAGTTATAAAGTCAACACGAGGAAAAATCATGAAATGATTAAAAGATCTGCAGCGTGTTACACCAGGTAGATGTGTGCTATTCAAAGTTAACATAAGCCTGTGTGTTAATGTAAGCCTATTGTAATCTAGACAGTTTGACTATGGTTGAGTTGCACAATTAGCCCCTTTACACCTGGCATTAACATGTGTTTTTAGTGATCGGCTTGCTCTTGACCACATGAAAGTACAGGTGTAAATACACTTGAAAGGAATTGAGGACGGATTGTTTTCCAATCTGCCAAAACACTTCTGAAGGTGGTCAGGGACACATTGTGACCATATCGAACACAAGTGTAAATGCAAATGCGTCTCCAATCCACATGCAACAACTCCGTGGACGGACATATGTAAGCGAGGTGTGCCAGCTGGACACAGGAGAAAGGAAGTAGAAGAAAACAACAACAACCCTCACCGGGTAGCGGCTGCCAAGAAAAAAAAAAAAAAAACACAGATGCTAGCCGAGGATGGAGTCATGTTGAGGGGAAGTGTCTACTCTCCATTTGGTCCAACAAAAGTGTCCATACAATAATGCGACTTCACGGCGGCTAACATCTCGTTGTTGTTGTTAATGCGGCGCACAGGTAATGACGTTGTAGTCTGCTGCTGGAAATGTTTGCAGAAGAAGATGAGGAGGATGTGACATCAGCGGGATGGAGCATGATCGGAGATGCATATTAATACCAGGTATAAAAGTATGTGGTCAAGCGCTGTCCAATTGAATTCCGATCGCAAAAACACATGTTGATGCCAGGTGTAAAGGGGGTGTATGAGTCAGATGTCACAGTGTAAGACAATTATTTCAACTGATACCAAACCTTTCATCTGAGTGGCCATTTATATTGTTATTGTTAAAATATAAAATATATTAAAATACATAAATGTAAAAATAAATATATAATAAATATGTATGGGAATAAATAATGTATAATAAAAACAATTAAATGAAAATAAATACACGCATAATTGAATAAAATCTCATAAAAGACATAAATGCTTATTTTCGATTTATTTCTACATTTTTTTTACACTTCTTTTTATCTGTATATATTTTAGCATTTTTTACACACTTTTTACCATAATTATGAATTTTTCATACATTTTTTCCTGTATTTATTTCTTTATACATTTATCTATTTATTTATTTAAGTAATTATTCATCCTCCCTACTTATGCTCCAATCAAGTGAATTATCACCTCACGTATTCTTATGAATGAAAGAAAAAATATCAGAAACTTCAAAGATGAGTATGTTATGGAGTCATGCAGTTTTAGTTGAAATTGTTATATATTGTATATTATTATTATATTATATATTATTATGTATTGTAATATGAACTGAACATTAGAGGCTTTCATTTTGGATCTCAGCATTAGACCTAGCTGTTTTTAACCAGGTGTACCCAATGAACTGGCAACTCAGTGGAGATTACATTTTGTGCTGCCCACTGGATTTGTTTTTAATTTATTTTCCACTTGATGCAACGTGCAGGTATTTGTTAACAGCTGGTTAGCTGTGATTCAAAGACATTAAAAGGGTTAAAGTGAAGAATACTTGCCCTGAAAACATGAAGCTAGATCCTTGCTAAATATCACTCAAACGCAGTCTCTTGGCTTTTTCGTACACAACGGGCAACTTTCCTCTTGAATGCACCATGTCTGTCCTCCCGCCACTCTTTCTGCAGAGGGGAAAAAAGATGAAGACAATTCATTTTCATATCTTTGTGATATACTGCAGCGTTCTCTTATTATTTGGTCATATTGTCTGTACGTGTACAAAATTAGAAATAATAATAAAGTCATAGATTTTGTCAATCATGTACTGTGTGATGCTGCCTCAATTATAGGGAATTTATACTTCTGAGCCATAGCTATGGTGTAGTTTCACGTTGATGTAGACCCTACGCCATATGTGCAACTCTCCAGAAATGTAACTACAGGTAACGGTGACGCAGACCTCCAGTCTGTTTCTGTAAGCTGAAACCATTTCCCTCAGTGGAAACAAAGCTTGTATTTGCTTGTATATTAGCATGTTGTATTTATGGGGAAAATGTGTCCAGATAAAGACAAGCGTTTATCTGTGAATGCTGCGAGTTATAGTGAAGCTGATTTGTGTACTTGTGTTTGAAATCATCTCTATTAAGTCATGTTTAATGTGTGTTTTATGTGTGTTTTGAATCAACTAAACTTTCCAGCACTTTACAGAAACCTTGTTGCCGACTAGTGTTTTGGAGGTGTAACTGCACAGAGTGACACAGAGTGACACAGACACACCTCGGCACACATAAAAATGCTCACAATGGCGTAGGCAGTGTGCGTAGGGTCTGAGCGCAACTATAAATCCCACTTAAAACATAAACCGGGTCATTCTTGCATTTTACATAATGTCGGGTTTAAGATGACCACTAGATATCTTGTTTAGAAAAGAAAAGCACATTCATTTTATTCAGACACCATTTCTAATCTACTTTTTTACAACAAGTAAACTTACTGCAGCATCCACATTGGCTGGTGAGTCACCGTTTGGGTCTGCCAGCATAGAGATAACACTAATCATGATGGTTTCCACTGTGTGGATAGGCAGCCAGCGCTCCTCTGGTTTCTCATAGCCATACTTGTCCTCTCCAGGCTCGTGCAAAATAGAAATACATACGTCTCCATTCTTGTCAACTGGGGGAAAAAAAAGCAGAATATGCTTTATGCAGCAGAAAACACTTTCACTATTCCCATGGTATAAAGTTTAATGCTTTTAATACTGATTTATACAAAGACATTGAGCCCATCAGCTACCAAACTGAACAACGACAGTGCCTATGAAAATCATCTGTCTCCACTTTGGGTCAGCATTCAACAGAGGCACCTTCACAACTTTGAGTCTACAGTACATGGACAGGTGTATCGGCTTTGCATTATGTGCTACGGCTACAGATAGTCCAATTTCAGTTGGACTAAGCTGTTCACATGCATTTAAAAGTCCGGTTTCAGTCGGACGAAGCCAATAATTCGATTTTCTGAAGCTGCATGTAAACGCACTGAGTGAGTAAACAGCAATTTTAAAGTCCGACCACAAACAAGACACTGGACTGACATATATCTTTGACTTGACGACTCCAAGACGTACATTCCTGCATTACTTTGTTTATTGGAATATTACTAACTCCATAAAACTAAAAAAATGTCTACTTACTTTAGTTATTTCTAGTTAGCATTTAGTATAACACAAATAAGGATAATTCTGTTTTAAATTCATCTTGTGCATTAACTTAAAAGGTGCACTACCATTTTCATACCATGGTTTATACTATATTAAAAATGTTTAAATGTAATTAACATGTTATAAGGAATAGTGATAAAAAATATACTTAAATCAAATCTTAAGCTCCTCTGTGTTTTTCCAAAGTGACTGTGGTACATTTCAGTTTATTTTTGTAACATCAATTGCAAATTATCAGCAGTGCTGTTATAACTGCACTGTGGAGTCTTAATTATGGAGGATAAACAATGCCAAAATAAAAATAAATAAATGACTTGATAAATTGATTAACATGAAATCATATTTACCAAAAGCAATTTTAAAAATAAAGGAAGTCAAACTGTGACATAAATTTGATATTTGTTTGAATTTGCTTCTTTATTTATTTACGTTTATAAGAATTCCCCTACTTATTTACTTTTCTATTTATTTTTCCCTTTTAATTATTTTCTAATCATTTTTAATCTATTTATTTTTTGCATTATTCATATATGTATGTTACTGTATAGTTTTCCATTTGTATTATTGACTTAGCTATTGCCCAAAACGTATTTAGTTTTGCATTTTTTTCTTCATACATTTCTTCTTTATTTCACTTTTTTTTAAGTTTAACAGCTTCCATCCTCTATTCTTACTGAGCTTAATGTGAAAAAGTAGGAATGAGCTTTGAGATGAACTTCCAATTTAATGGACTGCATATTAACATTCCTTCATATGTCTACATACTACAAAAGCAAAACTCCTCAACATTTCAAAAATGGAGCTCTAGGATATGCTCATATCTTTATGAGAGAACCTCCACTTCCTCCTGAAACGTCTTATTACAAAAGAAACAAATATTATAAGCAGTGTGCTACATGTACTTACCATTAGGGTGCCAAATATCTGTGATAAATTTCATTTTAGGTGGCCTGAGAGGGTAGTCTTTGGGAAATGTCAGATGAGCTTTAAACACACCACCTTCACTGTGAATAAAACAGATCAAAGAGAAAAAATCAATACAGCGGCTGAATTTGGTTTAAAACATCCAAAGCAATACATACAATGAGAGTTGTTCATCAGACACTCAGTATGTTTACACGCAGCTTGAGAAAATCAAATTATTGGCTTAGTCTGACTGAGACTGGACTTTTAAATGCATGTGAACAGCTTAGTCCCACTGGAGTCGGACTTAGCGTTCTGCGCATGCACCACTTTTTCTTTCACAACCTTTTTCCCAGAGGAAGAAGGAGATGACGTAGCAGCAGTTCACTCCCCGAAAAACAAACAAACACCATGGCGACCGAGAAGCAGAAGACATACTTGTGGACAAACGAGGAAACTACATTCACGCTCCAACAGCTAAAGGAGCTAAACATCTTGAAGTTTATGGATGGTAGGAAATCGAGAAGCGTGGATTTATTTCATTTAATTTATTATTCCTCTTCAGGTCAACCGGAACTAGTTCAATGCGCACAATATTAAATAGGACACAGCGCCACCTATCGAGGCAGAGTCAGATGTACTTGGTCAGAAATTCAATTTTCTCTTCTGCATGTATACTCAGACAAGACGAGAAGTCTGACTTGACCCAACAGCCAAGCTATGAGCTTAGCTCGACTACTTTGTGCATGCAAACGTACTAGGTGACAGACTTACTACAGTGTGTCTGGAGGGCCGATGATGAGGACTTCCCATCTGTAGAGATCATTATCCTCGATCAGGCCTGCTGAGAATCCTTCCACTGGGTTTTTGTTCATCTCTAGATAGAAAAACACAAATACCAAAAAACAAAGTTCTCTTAATAAGTCGTCAGAAATCATCTTTAGAAGG
>JAPZEB010000006.1:5644262-5659393 GCA_029783705.1 Chaetodon striatus
AGCTCTTTTTCAGACCTATCCTGGAAGCCCAAGCCTGTTCATTTTACTCCTTCTGCAGGCTAGGTTGAGGTTTCAATCCTAGTACAACCTGTCTGCTTACCATCAGACATCTAGTGTGTAAATCCAGGTAAAATCAAACTGGTTACAAATAGTAAAAGTGTAACCGAGCCACATGATAAATGCGTTGCAGTATTCTTGTCCCTGATTCAAAGTGACTTGTTGCTGTTTAGTATTTTGATGGAGGATGCAATGAATACATTTTTGTGCCAGTTTAATCTACAGTTTGGTATTCTGAACCATCATCAAATTCAGGGTTCAGGATGTGTCTCGGGTCCTGTGCCTCCCTAAACACGGATTTCAGATATAGAGATTGAAGATAATGATGTTCCCTTTTAACTATGATTTTCATAGTTGTTTGCATAAAGTGTGCAAGTTTAGTCTTAGGCTGTGCCAACATTTGTGCTTTGTTACATAAGAATAAACCGAGTGTATTGAGCAATGTTAAGGAAGAATGACTATTCTTGTGGTCCCACTACCTTATAAGGCCCATAGTGAGCAAAGCATATTAAGATCGTAATTCATGTACTACAGCGTCCTTACTTACTATAAATAAGCAGCAGGTTATTTAAGGAAAACCTTTAGTTAATGACTGAGTAGCTGTAGAATATGATCATGCAGAACAAGACATTAAAAAGTGCTTTATAATGACTAAAATATGCATGCTAATAAGCCACTAGTTAATGGTGAATATGTGCACCTAAATAAAAAGTGTCACTTAAAAGGAAAACTAAAATGAAAGAAAGACAAGAGACACATGAGTGTTGTTTCCAGCATTGCATCACAGTGAGGATCTGTGTGAAAGCATATGACCAACCCACAGTGGGCTGGTCCTTTCACTAACTTAATATCTCCTGAGGCATGTTAGAGCTGAGGCCTCTGTTAGCTGCTTCATGCCTCAGATGCACACTGGATACCACACCGACCTACAAACATGGAATGAGCTGAGAGGACAACATAAATCAAATACCATCAACAAGTAGGTGAGTCCTTGTTTGTCTACACTTTCTCATAGAGACAGCGCTAACATCTGAAAGGTTATACCTGTATGAAGTGAATACATTAGTGCAGTTAGTGTCAGTGTGGTTGATAAAAAGAGCCAGGTTTGGCTTTTTAGTAGCCAGAGCTTTAACAGTGTTACTGTATTCTGCTAAGTTGTTTATGGAAAATATTTTATCCACAATAGTCTCATTGTCGTCACTCCACTAACTCTAACCAGGGCAGAATGCACAGAGGCTTTCCACACCACATTTAAATTATCTACTGAAAAGCTTGTATTTACAGTATTGCATCTTTTATATTTCTTATCTTGATACTTTATTATCTGACCTAAGCATGCTTTCATACAATAGTTCATAACTTGAAAATATTTGTTAGGTTTGTACATTGTGAACCTAAAGTTTTGCTTATTTTCCTTAGGTACAGAACACGCTCTAAACTCTTTACATAATCACATTATCTAGTGTTCTGTGGTGTTGTTAGAAGTGTACACTTAAGCTCCCTTAAATGCATTTTATTGGCACATCCACAAGCAACCTTTTGAGCTGACGCTTTTCTATGTGGTTAGACTGAGATAGAGACACCTCTATATTTAACACAGGATGTCTCGAACAATATATAGAAACGGGAATCTACGATATCCAGCCCAGATATATTCATAACGGAGGGAAAACTAAATATACATCTATGGTAAACTAAGTACACAAATTCAAGTGAATGGCAATTGTTTCATGTTAAGAAAAAGACAACAAATCCATACAACAAATGTCACAAATCACATCCAACATTACGAAAAGTGGACGCAGTGCAACATATTTATCATTCCCTATTACATTCAGTGGTCGACCCAGACTACTTAGAAGCCACACTTTGATTTAATAGGTTGACAGACTATGAAACACAAGTTCCTCAATCTGCTCAGTCGAGTGTTTGGGACTGTAAATGTTCTGTGTGATGGCAAAAGCTAATATTCTTCAAATAACATATGAGAAGGGTCAGTCTGACGTAATATCACCAGACAGAGACAACATCCTTTTAGTATATACAGTTTGGAAACTTGTTTCAAGTGCTTCACCCACTATCTTTGAGCAAATATGCAGCGGTCAGGCTAGCTTTAATCAGAACAGTGAGAGCTGTATCATGCACTGATTCAATACTGCATAACACTCTGTACTATAGACTGAAAGAACAATAACATGATGTATTTATTTGCTCCAAATGACCTCAGTAACACAGTAGATCAGTAGATCTGATGTGTACTCCAGGACAAAACAGCATCCATATAGATGCGCCAATATTTGTAGGAGGAAACTCGTTCAGTCTGTATGTAATGGACAGTAACTGGTGGACGATACACGCTAAATGGAAAACCCCATGAAAGGGGTTTTTGGGGGGAGTTTTCCTCGTCCGCTGTGGGGGTCATACAAAGGCATGTCGTAAGCTGTAAAGCCCTCTGAGGCTATTTGTAATTTGTAAATGTATCTGGAATATCCGCTTTACGACTTGCCTGTGTAAAGTGTAAAGAGACCTCACATAACCCTGGGGTGCTCCTGAGTTAGCAAAAAGGGAAGTGGAATATGTCTGATTAACTATCTGTACTCTATTTGTAAGAACTGAATAGTCCCACTAAATCAGGTGAAGATTAAACTCAAGTTTAAATGATCTTTGCCAACAAGATCTCTTGCTCAGTCTGGTTTAATGCTGATGAAAAGTCTAAGAAGACAGCCCTAGCTGTAGTTTTAGGCTTGTCTAAATGCTTCAGTATTAGGTGTATCGATGTTAGAGCTTCATCTTCTGTGCTATGATTCTGTTTATATGCTAACAGGTAAGATTCCAGTTTGCCACCTACAGACTTAATGAGCTGCTGAATCATCATCATCCTAATGATCTGATAAAGCCCATAGAAACCAACATCATCTCAATAATCTTATCAAGTCTATAGAGTCTTTCATGTTGCTCTTAACATATCAACATCACAGGGAAATCACAGGAAATCCTTGTTCCATTGTTTTATGAGACATGATGGCCTTAATCTCTCAGTTTCCACATCTCCAGATGCCAGATAGGACGTGACTGAGAAAATGTGAATGGGAAGTGGGTGATGATACAAGGGCAACCTAAAAGCCTCTATGGGCTTGATCAGATCATTAGGATGATGCTGAACTTCAAGGACTTGATTAGATCATTATGGTGGTGTCCCTGGGCTAGATATAGCTGTTTCCTGTTCCTGTATGTTTTAGGGACATCCTACTTTAAATATAGAGGCACCTCTCTTTAGATATAGCCACACAGAAGGTAAGACAGCGACTGGCTTGATGTTATTCTTTTGTGCTGTTCGGTTCTTAGCTATATTTTTGTGTATTATGGGCTTTTTTTTTTGACATGTATTGGTAATTTAACTCATTGTTTTGTGTGGGTTTAATGTTATATCGTGATCATCATATGACTATCATGACCAGAGTGTTTGTATTTGGGAAATCAGACCCATTTGTATTTGTAATTTTTTTAGCAATCTATGTTATACATGTACACGTGTAACATATATGTTTTACTATCTAAGGTAATTTTATTCATTTTTCCAGTAGGTTTATTAATTGAAGATGGTTCATAATGTTACAGGACTGAGAGTAACAGTGATGAGTTTCTAGCCTAGCATTAGCAAATACATGAAGTGTATCCTCATGACATTAGAGTTAATACCATGAAAACACTTAGCACCCTCTAGTGGTTTACCAAAACTGTCTTTGAAAAAGAAAACAACATAACTTTTAAGGAACAATTCAGGTAACAGAAAAGTACGTTGAGATCAGCATTCTCAGTCATATGATCAAAAAATACAGAAAATGAAGTGAGAAAAGTTCTATTTGGTTTTCCCATGGCCTTCAGGGAACTCAAATGATGCTGCTTTCTGTTGATCATGTGACTTGTGTAATGTCCCATGGGTTTTCAGGAACAGGAGTAAGTAAAAGCCCGGGGATATGACTAAATTGGAATTTAAGAGTTTAATCCCATAGTAGTACATCCTTTTTCTCGTAAAATTACGTCTTCATGCTAGTAATATCACAATATTTTTTCCTTGAAATAGTACAACTTTAGTCTCATTAAATCATGACATTATTGTCATAATATTTCAACTGTTTTTTGTCAAAATGACGACTTTATTCTCATAACATTGTGACTTTTCAGTTCAGAACATTATATTTCATGTTGAAGTGCAGTGTTTGAGAGTGGGGACGGGCTAAAATCCTTTTTTCCCCGGGTGTTCAGGTTAGTTTTTATTAATGTACATGATGTATCTTTAAACTGCCATGAGGACAAGGTGCAGGGCACATTGCTTGATAATATAATGTATTATACAGGAACTTTTCATGCATGTTTACGCATGTAATGACCCGGGGACAGAAAAGGTGGCAATACAGTGGACTGGCCCATTTAACAATAGCATCTCTGTACATGTGGCAAAATCTGAATAAGAACATGAGTCAAAACATCACTTGTGTGCCATTAATTTGCACTTAAGGGAGCTACAGCATGCAAACCTTTCTACCTTTGTTTCCATCCATGTCTTCGCTGTCTAGCACCTGCCTCAAACAGTATCTGTATGTGTTAAACCACTACGCATTGTGAAAACTGCAAAAATAGCTGTGCAATTCTTTTCTGAAAACCCTACTTCTCCTTTTTCTGACATTTTGACATAGTTGCAACACTTTGTTCTTACACAGACATGTAATTGCCTTTTGTGTCATCAGGACTATTTCTAAAGTGTTTCCAAAAGCCACACTAACTGATTCCTCAAAAATTACAGTAGTGCAGGGCTTCAAAGGCAACACAGGAAATGTATCAGACTTCTTACCATGTGCCATGAGGTTGATAAATGTACAGAAGGATAGAGGGAGTCACATAGTGTTCTGTGATGTGAGCAGACTTCATTTTGAGGAGGAACTGTAATTTGTATCCACTTCCCCCTCTCTTTAGAGTGTAATTCAGTCCTGTCACTGAGCTTTATTGAGTTGTTTTATAAGACTTTATATTGTACGCATGCTGTAATGTTATCATCTTAGGTTAGAATGCAGAGGGTAAATGATTTCTAGGTCACACATTCTCCATTTCCAGGTGAAGAAACAGCTGCTGACAATGGAGTCAGAGGACAAACCCAAACCTCGATGGAGTATCGGCTCCAACTCTGGTCTAAAGTATGGCTCTTTTGCGAACAGCCTTTCATCACTTACACCAAGGACAGAGGAAGAGGAGAAACAAGGAATCTCAACTAGACGTGCCTACATAGCTGTGGCTGTGCTTTGCTATGTGAACTTGCTCAACTACATGGAACGGTACACAATAGCAGGTCAGATGATCTCTTGTTTGTACACTCCATCAACAAATGCCATTTCTGGCTTCTAATTTTGTGGGTTTACACATAATTTGTTTTATTGTCTTGTAGGTGTCCTTTCCAACATTCAGAAATTCTTTGAAATAAGTGACAGTACAGCTGCACTTATACAAACAGGTATGATGATGCAAAAACACTCCAACACATACACACATATTTTGAAGGTCCTCATTTTAGCCTGCATTACTTAAGATAAAGTTCTGCAACATGTGCTGCAAGTGAATTGCACAGCATTGTTGGTTACTGCAAGACATATGTTAAGTCATCTTGTCTTCATTATAAAGAAGGAATTAATTCTTAATTATGCACTTACAGTTTTCATCTGCAGTTTCTTGCTCTTGGCCCCTCTCTTTGGTTACCTTGGGGACCGCTACAACCGAAAACACATCATGATTGGTGGTTTGAGTGTGTGGCTTTTGACTGCAGCCGGCAGCTCTTTCGTCACTGAGTCGGTAGGTGAGAACGAGATGTGCTCACGTACACTTTGCAAGAAATAAGAAGCAACAAGATCACAAGGTGTCACTTCATGCTGCTTGTAGTTGTTCTTTCTCTATCATTTGACCTCATCATGTCCCTCAGTGCATGGGCAGATTATGAGACAATAGGCCCCTGGGCTCAGATATGCAAAAGGCCCCACCACCTCGACAGTGCAAGAGAAAGACACAAAGACTTTGTGGTGGTTTTGTCTGTTGTTGTCTTTGTCATTTGTGGTTTCTGACTCCTTGTGGTTGTTGTGTGTCTCTTGTATTCATTTTGTTTCTCTTTTAGGTTATTTTGTGAGTTTTTTGGTCATTTTTGTCACTTAATAGTCATTTTGTGTTTCTTTGAGTTCATTTTGAATCTTTTTGGTCATTTTTGTCTCCTTGTAGTCATTTCTATTACTTTTTGAGGTTGTTTTGTGTCTTTTTTCAGATATTTTGCGTCTCTTTGAAGACTTTTTCTGTCTTTTTGGTAATTTTTGTGGTCATTTCTGTTCCTTTTTATCTTTTTGCAGATAGTTTGTGTCCCTTCGTAGTTATTTTGTGTATTTTTTTGTCATCTTGCCCAATTTTGTTGTTATTTTGTGTCTCTTTACAGTTCCCTTTGCATCTCTTTGTGTTTTTTTGAGTCTCTTGCTAGTTGGTACCTGTTAATTTTGGCAACATTTTGCAGGTGAGGCCCACTCAGTAATCCATCCCATTCATGCCTCAGTGTCAGTGCCAGGAATATTAAATGGGAAATTTGTGGTTCAAAAAACCGTAGGGCTGCATACATGCAAAGCTCATGTAAATGGATGCAAATATTTTGAAACAATACAGTATTTGTCAGACATATTTGCAAATTTGTTTAATGAACAACATGAGCCTCAACATGCAATACAACTGAAATATAAGAATGCCAAATACAGAACTGAGAGGATGTCTGAGGTCTTTATGACTAAATCTTGTTGATGCTTTTGCGTTAATTTCTTTAGCACTTTTGGCTCCTGATGCTGCTGCGAGCCATGGTTGGGGTAGGAGAGGCCAGCTACTCCACCATCGCTCCCACCATTATTGGTGACCTCTTTGTTGGGCCTAAACGGAGCACCATGATCCTTGTCTTTTACATCTTAATCCCAGTTGGAAGGTTAGAAAAAACTAGATATAAACCAACAACAACTCTTTGTTTTGCACATTTATTTCATTAACTAAAAATCTGTGTATTGTTGTGTGGGAATGCAATTGATGCAATTTACCATGTGTATTTTCAGTGGTCTTGGATACATAGTAGGGGCAGGGGTTGCTACTCTCACAGGGGACTGGCGCTGGGCTCTCAGGGTGAGAACACTTTCATAAACAGTCATGTAAATGTTAGCTGGGCATTGAAAGATATAGTGTTTGATATTACAACATTTTTCTGTTTCATCAGATCACTCCCATCTTGGGTGTAGGGGGACTTGTCTTGCTGGTCTTCTTATGCCCCAACCCACCCAGAGGTGCTGCAGAAACTCACGGAGAGGGAGTCACAGGAAAGAGCACTTATCTGCAAGACATCAAGTATCTTCTGAAAAAGTAGGACATGGAAACTAATACTGGCTTAATACTTTAGCCTGGCTAGTAATGGTTGCTATGATACCTTGTATTAATCCCTAATGTTTACAGAGATATGATGTTTGATTAATATTTACTTTTCTCCTTGTTTTGTTGCTCTAACCCTAGTAAAAGTTATGTGTGGTCATCACTGGGCGTGACAGCTACGGCCTTCCTCACAGGTGCCCTGGCTTTCTGGACGCCTACTTTTCTGTCCAGAGCTCAGGTCAGTCAGGGACTGCGACCGCCGTGTGTCCAAGAGCCCTGCAACCCCACAGACAGGTGCAGCATCACCCTTCATGTACCTTTTTTTCTAAAAAAAAAAAAAAATTACTGCAGAGTTTAACAATGCTATCTTCCTCTTTTCCCCGCAGTTACATCTTTGGTGCAGTGACAGTGGTGACAGGCGTTCTGGGAGGATGTCTTGGCAGTGGTTTGTCAAGATGGTTTAGGGAAAAGATCCCAAACGCGGACCCCCTCATCTGCGCAGTGGGCCTGCTGGGATCAGCACCTTGCCTCTTCATTACCATCTTTGTAGCATCAGCAAGCATTCCCACCACTTATGTAAGAGACAAACCTCTTTGTTTGCCAGTATCCACTCGCTAAATTATAATTTGTATGCATGTCAGTCCATTATTTTAATCCAGACTGAAATATCTTAAGTATTCCAGAATGTACAGACATTCATGTTCCCTAGGGGATTACTCAATCTGGCTTTATCAATCCCGTGACTTTACATCAAGTGCCATCATAACATTCACATATTTGTTTTTAAGTGAAATGTCTTAACAGCTACTGGGGTGGATTGCCTTGAAATATGATACCTAAACTCATGCCCAACTCAAAGTAAATCATTTTAGTGAATTGTGCAATACTTTGGTTTATGGCCAAATATATGCAAAATTAATGACATTCCAAGCAGCTTCAGCTGTACTACTTTTTTTTTTTTCACTTTTTAGTGCTAATTAGCAAATGCAAGGTGTTGTATGTAAATGCAGAAATGTCAGGTTTCAGTTTAAAAGAGGACACAAATGCAGGACCCAAGATAGGCAGGTTAAATGAACAAAAAGTGAGCTTTAATGTAAAAAGCTGATTCCAGAAAACAAAAATGTCAGACAACAAAAATTGAAGGAACAAGCTGAAACAAAATCCGAGAGTGAGCAGAAATTATTTATAAAAATTCTAGGTAAAAACCAGGATGACACACCAGGGACACAAGCAGAAAACACAGCACAATAACACTGGAAACAAGGCAAGAAAACAGACGACCTGATACTGAAACGGGGAATACACACAGACAACGTACACAAGGGAAGGAGAGTGTAAACGAGGGACAGGTGACAGCAAGGTTGATGAGGAACAGTTGAAACAAATCAGGGCAGGGCAGACAATCTAGGATCATGACAAGAGAGACAGCTGATTGTTGAGTCTCATTCCCAGGTCATCAAAAACCAGTGCTTTCAGTTGGGAATGAGACTCAGCAATCAACTACATGCAGCACCTGTAAAGGGGAACTATGCCTGTCTTTAAATTTCATATATTATTCCTATATTCTAAGACAGTGAAAAAATATTAGTAAACATGAACAACTCTCCCAAATCCAAAAACTAGAATGCTTAAACACTTTGTGCATTTTCTGTTTCAGAACCGAAAACACAATACGTGTAGAACAAGTGACATTTTAAGAGGAAATTATTTAATTTAATTGAATAACTAATTCATGGACGGCATGGTGGTGCAGTGGTTAGCACTGTCGCCTCACAGCAGAGGGTTCTGGGTGGGCTTAGGCCCACCTGTGGAGAGTTTGCATCTTCTCCCTGTGTCACTGTGGGTTTTCTTTGTGTTCTCCAGCTTCCTCCCACAGTCCAAAGGGGGGACTCTAAATTGAGCAGTTACAAAAAATGAATGAATGAATGAATAATTAATTCATCACTTGATGAGTTGCTCACTCTGTGTCTTAAACGTTTCATTCATTTCAGGTTTTCATTTTCTTTGGTGAAGTACTGATATCACTGAACTGGGCTGTCATGGCTGATATACTGCTGGTGAGTCTAAACGGTGTGCGTGGGAATAGAAATATGAAACAGTCCGCTGAAACTTGAAGCCAACTGATTGTTTTGTGTGACTTTTTACTTCAGTATGTTGTCATACCGACCAGAAGATCCACAGCTGAGGCTCTTCAGATTTCCGTCTGTCATCTCCTAGGCGACGCAGGGAGTCCTTACCTAGTAGGAGCGGTAAGAAATAGTTAAATTTTCCTACAGTCGACTTCTTTTTAACTGTACTGTTTCATCAATGGGACCTCTGCAAATTTGATCACTTCACTGAGTTGCCTTTACATCTGTGCCACCAGATCTCTGATGCAATACGCAGATCCAAATCTGCAACTCATGACTGGAACTTCCGCAGTCTGAAGTACAGCCTGCTGGTCTGCCCATTTGTTGGGCTCCTGGGTGGACTCTTTTTCCTCTTTAGTTCCTTTTACATCATTGAAGACAGGAAGGCAGCTGCATTATCGGTTGAAGGTATTGCACGTGCAGTTACTGTCTTTTTTCCTGGTGATACAGTGCAACCATGGCTCAAGCAGAACACCTCTCTGCACATCCTCCTGTTCTGCTGAGCTTTGGTTTCATACTGAGTTCAACATACTCTGAGAAGGTTTAATTCTCTGTGCAGTTCTGTGTGGATGACACACTGGCAGTCCTCACCATTGTGTTTGCATGTTCATGTCAGTGTCACGCATGCTGGACAGCGCTCCCTTAACAACAGCCCTCTGTTCAACTCACTTGCTACAAAATAGCACTCTTCCTTATGCAGTTAGGAACAAATTCCCCTTTTCTGCACACGTGCCCCAGTAACACACTGGCAGTCTGGTTTTTCTGGTAACTCAGAGGAAGAGATGGGCCAAACCTGATAAAGATAACATTGTCTTCCTACTTTGGATCTGAGTTTACCACATTCTCTCCATTCTGTTGGACTGTTAATTTGTGTGTATGTGAGGCAGCTGTTGCACCAACAGGGCGACTTAGTTGACAGTTGACACCTAAGCAGATAAGAGCTCCTTACATGGTGTGGTCTTGCACAAACTGGTGTCGTCAGAAAAAAATTTTGGCATTGTACATTTCTGCAAACCATTGGTCCTTTACATTTTGTTTGTTCTCATGTTGTGGACCCTTTGAAACTTAACGTTTCAAGTAATTTAATTTAGTTGTGCATCTAAATATAGGAGTATTTAATATGCTATTTTCTATTCAGTTGATTTAAACTGCAGAAGCGTATTTTTTCAATTGCACATACCTGTACTTTGCATTTTTTTAAACTGTAAATCTTTTACCTTTGCTGTATTTTATTACCCTGCAAAGCAATTTGAATTGCCCTGGTGTATAAAATGTGCCATACACATAAAATTGCATTACCTTGCCTTCAACAGCGCTGTGGTTAACTTGTGGTTAGGTTTAGGTACAAAAACCACTTGTTTATGGTTGGGAAACAATCTGGTTTGGCCTAAAAAAAACCCGGTTCTGGTGGCACAATCACGACTGGAAAAGCTGGCGATGTCTGCATGTAATACATCTGGTTTTTATGGCACATGCCACTACCACAGCCGTAAACGCAGCAATGTCTCAATAAAATAATTGCTTTTTGTGGTACATCTCAGCAGTAAATACGGTGATGTCTCAATAAAAACCCTGCTTTTCATGCAGTTCACTAAAAACCACCCACATTTGAAGGCCGCTTGAAATACAGCAATGGCTTGCGAAAAAACGTCTGGTTTTGTTCTTTGTTGGTCTTGAGCAGCGGTCTGCAGCTTGGCAGCTGTCTTGGCAATGGTGTAATGCCAGCCACCTTTCCCTCCACCTCCCAAATGACAAAATCAGCTCATATACTGTGTCACTTTAGAAACATTTATATGATTCATAAATAAAACATACCACAAAATGTATTCGTGGTTTGCAGAGACATACAATACCAACATGTTCTTCCGGCAACAGGGCTGGTGTGTGCATACTTTTACTTGATCACTGGACTTAGTTTTCATGTCATTCTAATAAGTGCTCCGCACTTTATTTTCAAATGTTTAAAATATTTTTGCTTGTGTGTGTGTGTTACCAGGAGATCCTCCACCACAGCAGAACCCTGCACCTGAGCCTCATATGGAACTGAGCATCGGGGACCAAAGCAACCATGCAAATAGTCTATCTGTAAATGTTTAAAGTCAAGTTACAGACTGCTTGTGTTGACCACAGGATGTTGGAGTTGACTTGAAATTATCCATTTTTGTCACTTTATTGCCACGCACTGGTGACAGAAATTTTATTTTCTACAGTAGAAGTCAAGTTGATTTTATTTGTACAGCCCAAAATAACAATTAACAGATTTGCCTCAAAGGACTTTACCATGTGTACAGCGTACAACACTCTCTAACCTTAGACCCTTGACTGCGGTCGCTCCACCCAACAGGAAACAGTGGACACACTGACATTTTCACAGTACTTTAAAAAAATACATGTGAACTTGTTTACCTGTAAGAGTGTTATGTAAATATTTTAAGCATGTTTTTTACTGAGCATTTTACTTTTTCAGCCTTGAAGAAGTCCGTCCTCTTGTACTACCTGTTTTTTATGTTTATTTTTAAACTTTGATGTCACTGGCTAATGTTTAAATCTCTGAACAAGCAAAATATACCGGTAAGAGGTTAATTCATGAGGTGAAGTTTTCATTTTGCTTATCACAGTAGGCCTGGCTGCTTTGGCTAAATACATCCATTAACAGTAAGAGGCCACTGAAGAAGGAAATGTTTATGAGCTGATGCTCCGTCATCGCATGTGAATGAAATATTTTCCTATTACATTCTAAAATATACAGTTAAAGAAACCTTAAAGCTTTCTCCAAGTGATAGCACAGGCCCAAGGCCATTGTTTTGCTGACACTGGAATTTCAAAATGCTTTCATTTAGTTGCGCATATCATCCACTTGTTTATTATTTCTTAATGATTATCCTGAATTTTGCTGACAACCACATCCCCCCACCACCACCCCTCTCTGCAGCTCAGACTGTTCCATAAACCTCAGGCAGAATAAGACGAATTTGTCCATATTGAGGATCACCAGATTAACCTCTCCGTCAATGAATGTTCCAGCCAGCATGCAGCTGCTGCCTCCTAATGAGGACCAGAGGGGCATCAGGCTAGACCACAACATATGCACACAGTGGAGTTAAATCCTGTATTTACAGTAATATTTGCAGGAAGTCCAGCTCATAATTCCATCCTGAGGGAGTCTCAAATGCTTTGTGTTGTCCATGCACTGTAGGAAAATGTAAATATGTTTCTATTTAACATAAATGAGTAAATGAGTTGTGTATTCTGTCTCTTCCTCCTTTTTTTTCTTTTTTGAGTGTGTCCACTAGATGGCACTACTGCACAACTGTAAAACATGCTGTCACAAGGATCCCAGTTGTCTTTCATTGTAATGGATTTGCCAGATGTTCACTGGGACCTCCAACATGCCCTAAAAATATTCATGTTTGCAATCACCAAGGCAGCATGAGCATAATGTGCAGATTTACTGTTATGATCTTTAATATCCCTCTGTGTCCTGGGCAGCACCATTACATGTAATGATCTTACTGTAATGATATTACCCAAGGTAATAGCATTCATATAGGCAAACAGATTGCAAAGCAGTATTACACCCAGCCTGGCAAACAGTTTTTGTTTCATTAAATGATGAATATTTTATTGATTTTTCCTTTCACAAGGGAAAAACAATAAGGGAAAAGTATTTAAAGACACAAAGGAGAGGAAAAAGGTCCTAACAGCACAACAGTGTGCTCTGCCACTCCAGAAAAACTACTCAGGAATGATCTAAAAAAACGTGGCATAGAAATCAAGGCCTGCAAATGTCCCATATCCCAATCTGATCGAGCATTTATGTGCCAGTGGAGATCCTGTGTCCATGTCTTGATAAATCAGAGACAAGTCTGATGCGCTGTGGGGCCTCTGACTTGTCAAGGCATGGTCACAGGACCTCTGGGAGGTGTCCTGTGGTGTCTGGCACCGGCGTGTTTATGGCTGATCCTGTGAGTCTTGCGTTGTGGGGTACCGGCACATCCAAGGGATGCTCAATCACATTGGGATCTGGAAAATTTGGAGGCCAGTTTGACACCTTGAGCTCTGTGTGTGGTGTGGCACATGTCCTGCTGGAGGGCCATGGCCATTGGGAGTGCCAGTACCATTGCCATGATGGGGGGGTACTTGGTCTGCAACAGTTTTTTGGTGGGTGGTGTGTGTCAAGTGGCATCCAAATGATTGCAAGGACCCAAGGTTTCCCAGCAGTATACATGTTTCTGGGTAGGGTGGCGAAACCAACTCGACTATACCGATGAAAGTGTAAGGATGTGGTCACAATATAAACCCTAGCATGATTAAAACAAGAATAGTCAGCTACAGGAGCCTATTAGACTTATTGTTCAGTATTCAAAAGGAGACAAAAATACATAAATTCACTGGTTTTTAACCACAATCTGCTCCCCATCATTAACTTAAGAAACTGTATTGTTAAAACAAAATGCAGCGCAAGTCAACAACCTCACTATCTTTATGTTGCCAAGTCCTTTACATGAATACGTGAGGGTTATTTATACAATATGTAAACATACAGTATGGCAGTCAGGTATTTTAACAGCACCTCATATTCAGTGAGGAATTACATCTTGCAGGTGTTAGTGGTTGTGTTTTTTTCTTTCTTTTTTTAAGAGTAGGGGCTCCATTTTCCTCTCAAGGATTATCAGTTTTCATATTGAATGGAGAAAGCAGGTGTGATATTAAAGGGTGGAGGTGACAGGGAGGTAACATGAGCACAGCACAGACTGCAGCAGTTTTGGAGTTTTGCACAAGCATGAACCCCCCATTGCTCATTAACCATTTCTCTCTGATGTTAGAGGCATGGGCAGATCATGAGACAATGGGTCTCTGCATGCAGATATGCATATTTTCCACCCCCTCTCCTACATAGGAGCAAGACATGCAGACTTTGTGGTGGTTTCACATCTGTTATTAATCATTTTGCATCTTTTTGTGGTTTTGTGTCTCTTTGTGGTTGTTTTGTGTCATTTTGTAGTCACGAGGGTCTCTCTGAGGTAGTTTTGTGTTGAATTTATGTCATTTTTGGTCTTTTTGATTGTTTTGTGTCTCTTTGGGGTCATTTTGTGTCTCCTTATGGTTGTTTTGTGTCTTTTTTGTTGTTGTTTGGGTCCCTTAGAGATAAGTTTGTGTCTCTTTGGGGTAATTTTGTGTCTTTTTTGATCATTTTGTGTCACTTCATGGTCATTTTGTGTCTTCTTGTGGTCATTTCCTGTCTGTTTATAGTAGTTTAGGTCTCTGTGAGGTAATTTTGCAACTTTATCATGTAATTCTTAGTCTTAAATTTGGGTCTCTTTGATGTAATGTTGTGCCTTTTTCTCATCAAGTGTTTTACTGTAGTCATTTTGTGTCTCTTTGAGGTAATTTTGTGTCCTTTTTTTGGTCATTTTGTATCACTCTATAGTCATTTTGTGTCTCCTTGTGGTTTTTTTTTAATCTATTTGTAGTTGTCTGGGTCTTTTGGGGGTAAGTTTTTGTGTCTTTGAGGTAAGT
>JAPZEB010000006.1:5659493-5683074 GCA_029783705.1 Chaetodon striatus
ATGGTGAGGCTGAAGAAAAGGAGAACAGTAAGACGGATGAAGACACTGAAAGTTATGTGGCAAACATTCTGGAGGTAACAGTTCAACCTGCAATTAAAACACAATAGGTATTGTGCACCATGTTTCTGAGCACTTTATCTGCATACCTCTCCGTTTCCCCTGTCGACCCTGGCTGTACAGGAAACTGTCACAATGGCTAATAAATTGTCCAGGCCGATCAATGAGGGAGCCAGAAGCCAGGGGGAGAGCGGATACGCTCAGTGTTTACACAAGGATGGGGAGCATTTTAGTCACGAAAACAGCCGTGTTTCAGACACAGTCGCGTGAAACAAACATGCTGATACATACAACTTGGGAGCAATCAGAATGCTGTCATGATCTCAATAATAACGAGAAAATGTCGCACGTGCGTCACGCATATTTACAGTAACAGAAGAGACAGCCTATCTTCTCTATGTTTGTGTTATTCTCACCCCTCCACATATCAGTCCCAAGACAATGATAAGAGACGTCAAACCACATTTGTGGATGTGAAGTTGCACTCTTTCCCTTATCACCAGCAAACTGCTGTGGTGACATGACATCATATAGAGGAAGAGCCCTCTCCACCCTCTGTACTGCCCCTTATTTGGACAATTACATCATATGGGCTTTCCTGTCTTTACACCGCAGCTTGCGGGGACAAATATGTATATCCTATTTTACTTTACCGTAAAGTGTCAGGAAAAAAGACGAGTAGTGTTAGTCACACAAAGAAGACAAAAAAAGTGTGTCTGAATGCTGATACTGGAGTGTTAGTGTTACTTCTATAAAAATGCACAGCTTTGTGTGTATGTGATGGGTGATAAAAAAAAACAAATAAAATGTGTTGATTGGCTGTTGGGGCTGATAAATTACACAGGCGTAAACACATGCAAGATTTTTAATTCGCAGAGGTGTGATTTTTGGTCTTTTCAGTTAAAAAGGCAGCTTTATTATTTTTATTTTATTTATTTATTTAGGTTTTTGTATCATGTAGCTTTCCAGTATGTGTTCCTGATACATTACAGGTCCGAAAATCTAAATTTTGGTTTAAGTGTGTATGTTTTAGACTCAAGACACTATTTTCCCAAGACCGTCTAAAAACTTTTTCCCACATAACGTGACGCATGTTTCTGCCCAATGTTATTGTTACATATAAACCCTCATACTGCTATGGATGCCATGTTGGTTTGGTTCCAAAAGACACACAATACAAACAAACTAAAGATTGAGTCAACAGTAAACCAGCAACTCCTGTGTGCTGTCAGGTAAAATTACTGTTTCCTGTCAATAAAGTCTGGTGGCTTTGAAGAGATCAGTTCCCCGTCAGACAGAGCTGTATGACAGCAAGGTAGAGGGGTAAAATAAGCAAAATATAGTGCACGCTAAAACTGATGTAGATTTTTTTGGGTGGTCTTTTTATTAGGAAGCTATAATACATTTTGCTGCTGCTCCTGTCCACAGCCACCAAACTCCTTTGACAGAAACAGTGATCTTATATCGCAGAACACAAGTTTTGCTTCTGTGCCCAGGTACTTCTCTCTGCTTCTCCACACTGGGAGCATGCTGACCACCATTTTACTGACTGTGGATCTATTAATGTGTTCAGTACAAATGCAGCATCATATTGAATCTCAATGGACCTCATTCACAAACAGTGTGTACACACAAATCTGTGTTTAGAAACCGTGTACAAACCTTTGAGTAGAAATCCAGAACACATAAACATTTCTTACCTGAATTTGTTCCTACTCTGTGAACAAATTTAGACCTGAGTCAGACCGTGTACACACAAATGATGAAGACCCAGCTGTCTCAGAAAATATAAACACACACTTTTAACTAAATGCATAACTAAATAAAACCATATTCATTTGAAAAGAAGGCTTTAAAAGGCAAAATTGTTAATGTACTAATGCATTGGTCAAGTGTATCAAATAACGATAAAAATTTACACCATTTCATCATCATCCATTATAAATTCAAAAAAAAAAATTATGAAAAAGCAGTGTCCCAATCAGTGTGTTGTAGAAATTGTGCATATGTTCAGTTGTTGCCAACTGGTTAATTGGTAGCCTATTAATAGGTACGGAGTGTATACTGCCAAGCAGCAATTAAGATGGCAAATCTAATCTTGCTGGAAGATACTGCAGTCTGTGCCTTCAGGAGAGAGCCATGGATGTATGTAGGGAACTTGAAACAGTAATAAATGAAAGGCCTTGTTCATTCTTATGACAGTTGCTCAGTAGCGCATAAAGCCAATATTGTTCAACTGATGCATATCAAATTACCCAGGTGATCGGAGGATCATCAGTACTACCTCCTAATGAATAACCTCTGGTTTCCGCTGACTTGAATGGCGTTAAAATGATTTAATTGTGCAGCTCTTTTAGACTTTCTGAATGTGTAACATTCTGGATTTTGTTATGATATTTCCTGTTTTATTTTGAAGTACTAACCTCTTGTGTCGTTGCCGTTTTCCTGTGTTTTCCTGCCTTTCATCAACCACACCTGCTGCCACTTACTCACCTGCCCCTGATTATCCTCTTATCCATCCCTGTGTATACCCTCCAGCTCCTCATGTCTTTGCCAGGTTGTCTTTGTTCTTTCGTGTCACAGCTTTTTAGCCATCTCTATGTTTGATCCCTAGATTTTTTTTAACTTGACCTGTTTTGGATTCAAGGTTATTTTTGCCTATACTCTGTCTGTTTTGTCAGCTTTATTTTGGGCTACTTGTTTGTGTATTAACTTTTTGGACTGAACTAAAGACTGCTTTTTTTTAAACCCTACTCTGCCTCCTGTGTGTTCTCTGCATTTGAGTCTGATTTTTCACCAGAGTTATTACAGAATGGATCAAATCCTTTCGTGAGGGTTGTGACACTCAAAAAAATGTATCCACTGATTTACAGATGTCTCTTTCACAATGTAAGTCTATCGGAAAAAGTCTTTTTGGGCTTAGTGATATCACGTGCCAGACCCTGGAAAGTGCAGTACAACTGTTTGGCAACTACGAAAAATGGCTTCAAAGCTTTCTGAAGAGAGTTACAAACAAACAGCTTATCAGCTGTATACCCAACTGCCATTACACTCACAGGCACTCACTGATGGTCCAACACTGGTGTGTCAGGGCCTTAATTTGTGTGTAGGAACAACTTCACCACTTTCTCCATGATACACCTCTGGGCAAACGCATTTCCTTTAACAGGGAAATGGGGTTTTGACATTATGCTGATTGCAAATAGCAGAATGATTCTGATTCACTTACATACACACAGTGGTAAAAACAAAATCAGCCAGTGCGCATGTTTCATGAATCAAACGATGATTTTGCTTGTGCGCTTACTTCACGTGCAGAGTAAGAACATTTCTACGCACATACTGATAAATGAGGCCCAATGTGTCTCCACCTGGTTAAATGAATGCCTAATAGCATCGTCTTTAATAACACCTTCAAGCTCAAATCTTCAAACACTTCTCACATGCCGTGCACTGTCAGCGAACAGCATGTGGAGAGGGTTGTAAGTAGGGGGATCAGCGATGTAACCTACGACAGCGCTTTTTGATAACTGGTGAGTGGGAGTTTCCATTTGAAAAACATGGAAAATAATGCAGTTCGACCCGCCCTTTCAACAAAGCCAATTATTATTCCTGTTTGTGTAAGGGTTTTTTTCTGCATAGCAGATCAATCAAACATTTTTTTTTTTCATTGTCATGCAAATGACTTAGTCTGGAGCAGAGAGCACAAATGTGGACTACAACGGAAATGCAGCCAAATCTGAGGTTTGCCCTATAATGGCATATGCACATTCTGGTCCTATGTATTTAGCATTCCTGTTTCAGAGGCTTACTGGCCGCTGGGCTGGAGAGAGCTGATTCACAGACACAGCCATGGCAATGGGGTAATTACAAAGACCCGTGCAGTCTATAAATATGAACTGCATTACCACACAGATCTGGTCTCGCTGCAAGTCGGCCACATAGCAGCTCAAATTTCTCCAATTAGGCAGAGCTTGATGACATTTTTTCAGTTGCATAAAGAATGCAGTCAGAGGAAAATGTTTCAAAGGAAATCAACATGATGAAATCGAGGCAGACAGTGGAGTCAGGGCTGATTTTTACCTCCCAGACAGATCAACTGATGACCCACGACCAAGGAGTCCAGCTTGGATGGAGCTGTCGAATAAATAATTAAATGAGCAGATAAAAGACGCCGTCTCGGCCCCTGAACACTATATTTAGTCACTGCTGTCTCTCTGCCTCCTGCTGCTGCGCTGTACAGTATAGCCCCCAGATCAGACTTCCAAGGAGCGGAGACATCATCCCAGATCTATTCAAATCCTCAGCTGCTCTGCCTCCAGACACTGAGTTTTGGGAGTGTGTGGCAGGAAGGGGGGTGGGGGTGTGGGAGAAGCCACTGTCAGGCACAGACAGCCAGGAGGTCAGGAGGTCAGAGCAGATGAGAAAAGGGTCAGAATGGCAGAGCCCACACCTCAAGACTGACCAAAGCCTCGACGGCTCCGGCTCCAACAACAAATGTATCTGAGAGGGCCAACACTGGGGTGGTCCGGTGCCACTAGACATCATGTGTTGCTGATAACAGCTTCATCTTAACATGGACTGTCTTGCTTCATGTCCCTTTAGTTCACTGTTGGGCAAATGAAAATATCCTGGCATTGGTGTAGATTTTGGGGGACGCAGAGGGGACATCTCAGTCAATATTCAGAACATGTTCATTTGTCGTCCCTAGAAAAAACATGAAGGCAGCAGAGGACTTTATTTAAGACATTCACACCATAAACTCATGCAGAAAAGGCACAAATTGTTGCATAAAATTTTATCAGAATGCAGGAAATAAGGGGGTTTGATGCTGAAATTTTTCTGGCAGAGGACCCCCAAAACCCCCAGTGTTGAAATTAAACCTACGCCCTTGTATTCTGGCATCATTAAGGCATCAGTCCATTAAAGTTGGCCTGTGTGAAGGCCATGAGTTTGACCTCTTATGAATGAATGGAGTAAGATCTGCCCCAGTCCCTTCTGCTCACTGGCCTGTGTGAAATAAGTCCAGTTAGATGCTTGATTGCCTGATCATTGAGCCAACCATTTCTAATAATTGTATGAAGTGATGACATGTCTCAGATACAAATGGAGCAAGTTCATTTTTCCACCAAGAACAGAACAGTTGCAGAGGATTTAATACAGTGTGATGACATTTATATCCAAAAGCTCAAAGGTCAACTTCACTGTGACATCGTAATGCTCTGCAAAAACCCTTTTCTGATGTCATATCTCAGGAACAGAAGGGGAGACATTTGGTCAGATACTGAGTTGGTGACACTTATCTTGGGTGTCCACCCTGAAGCTGTGCTGATTGTATCAATCTTCTGAGCTGTTGGGTTTAAGATGTGTATGAGCAACCACGTTTGTGGATTTGTAGCTTCTTTGCAGCAACATCCATATCTGAAGCATTGTCAGCTGTCAATGCTACATATCAGTCTGAACAGACATGGACGTAAACTGTAGCCCTTTTTACACAGAGAATGCGCTTTAGTTCCTATGAAGTCCCTTTTTCATGCCACCTTCATGTAAACCTTGCATTGTTACACAGAGCCATACAACAGCCACATCACGCCACTCCCATGTGTGATTTTAGACAGCATTGGACCTTGTCAGCCTCTAGTGTGACATGTAACATTCACGTCTACAGCGCTTTATAAACAATAACAATGGCATAACATGGCAAAAGCAATCATATACTGTCCCTGTCACATGGCGGCTGATCAAGGAGCTCCCGGACCTCATGCTTTTCTCAAATTGCAGACATGTTTGGCAGACATGTTTCTCCTTGGAGAACAGTGGCCACAGTGGGAGGCACACATAACATGCCGTCAAAATGTCACACCATTGCCGCCCATGATCTCGTCCTGCCAGCTGTGTCGTCCATACAGACATTGCTTTGGGGCTGTTACTGGCTCCAGTGCTGGCTTAAAGGCGAGACAACTCTGTCCCCCAATTCCACAAACATACCTTTTATATAGAATGGTGAGACAGCATAGCAGCGTGAATTTCCTGCCTTGAAGAGGCATTATAAAAAAGGCTTGTAACTGCAACTTCAGGTGTTAATTCTAGTTTGTTTACTTAACCTGTATTCAACCAGAAAAGTACCTCTGAGATTACGATTGTCTTTTTTAAAGGAGACCCGACAAAAACAAGCAGCAGCATTAAGTAGAAACACGTCGACAAAAAACAAATAACAAAAAGAGACAAAATAAAAAACGAAGTCAAGCAAAAGTAAATCACAACTCAAAAGGGAAGTTTGAAAGAGTTAGTTTTGTGACCAGGTGAATTAAAAATATTGATATCTAAATGAGTCATTCTGGATTTAAAAGCATTGAAAGACTTTAATGTCTAGAGGTCCAAGTTATTCTGCAATATATTCCATGCCAATAAAAGCCCTTTTTCCAGTTTTGTATGGCTTTCAGCAAAGAAAGCATAATAAAGTCCTAAGAAAGTATTGTCCAACACTTTTCTGTGTTATAGAGACACACGGGTAGTATTGGAGCAGTCAAAGAAACTGCCTTTTATATAAATGTGTACCAATGACAGAGCATCGGAGGCTGGAGCAGGCCATTCTACCTGAGTTTATAACTCTCAGTGAGTCAGAGCTTTACAGTCAGCAATGAACCTCAGGGGAGCATGGTGTGATTAAAAAGATACTTCAAAGTTAAAGCTGTACATTTTTTTGTGAAGGATGCAGATGTTTGATGTCGAAATGTTTTCCATTAAAACTTCTCAACCCCCCTAAAAACAAAGTTTGCATAACACAGATGTACAACTGGTTGTTTTGTCCTTGGCTGAGCCAAACATCGATGCCTCATTCTCTCCGTCCGGATCTTTGACGTACATAGTGTACTTGGGGAACTGAGACACTTGCATCTTGGTACAGGAAGGGGAAATGTGCATACTTAAGTGGACGTAAACGTCTCTGATCGAGACAACAATGTAACAGTCACAAACTGCTGTGTGATTACTGTGTGTGAGAAATTCCTTGATTGCTTTAATTGCTTAAAATTTTGTTTATTTGCTTCAATCTGCATTTATTTTAAGAGTCATAGTTCACAGAAGGAAAAGCTAAAAGATAGAGAATAAAACAGATATTTGCATACATTAAAGACAACAGCAATCAGATGAAAACTTCATCACTATCAATTATGCATTCCTAAAACGTACGCAGACAGACTCAGGGTGCAGCTTTTAGGGGGGGTGATTTATGACAGAAAAATGAATACAGAGAATTATGTTGGACATAATTCAACTGAAAAGCAAATATCTCTGTGTGCTGAGACCTGGTATTTTGCCCTTGACTATTAAAACTGGACAGTGTTTTAACCCAGAAAAGGAAGATCTGTCCAATGTGCTGTCTAAACAATTTGTTTGTCTTTCTTTTGTGTCTCTTTTCCTTTACCACATTTCCTTTTGCACATGTAAGACTGGAAGATCATTACAAAATAATGTCTTGCAAGGCAGTAGTTATATAGATATATTATATATAGCATAATATAATATACATATTCAAATACGCTCAAAATGCCCCCACATCCCCCAATTTGTTGATAAAAAAAAATCTAAATGTAATCATAATCATGTACAAACATAATGAATTGCCTTTATTATTACTATTACTAATATTATTCTAGTACTATAGTTTACTGCAGTTCTGTAGGTTTATTTATTGTATATGTATGTAGTGTACTGTAGGGACGAGTCAGTACTTGTTGTCTGTATCTGTATTTGCATGTGTCCAACCAACTAAATTATCTGAGTGCATAGATATGCTCAAAGTGGGCGTGGCTTACACATGAAGTGGGTGTGTTATAAACCAGAAATAGGTGGGGCCTAACTAGAAGTGAGAAGTTATTTTAAGCCCGAAAATGATATCAGTTGATCAGAAGTTTCTATATTTTTTATTCACTGGAAAAACTATTCACAGAACAGCCTCAGGACTGAGCTTCAGATCATTTGTGACCACAAGAGTCAGAAAACTGAACACAGCTACCCAGATGAGGATTTTCCCTCATCATAAGTACAGATATTGACACATTTTACTTGGATACACATACTTGTAAAAAGGTACATTATCAGTGCAAGATACTCAATTCATGCAAGCATTTGGCTCAACCCTAGTAAACTGGTTCCTAACTGGTGGGTTGCCGCCCAAAAGTGGGTCGTGGCTCCATTCTGAATGGACCGCAAGTGACTTGCGAACATATCAGCTTTGTAAAACAACACTTTATTTTTAAGTACAGTGAATTTTAAGCACAGGGCTTTTATTTTGAAGCGCTGTTTCCTGCAGAGTAAGCAAATGTCAAACAGCTACTCACAGAGGCAGCAAACTAGCTTGAGACATGGCCAAATACAAGTATGACACTGAATATTTTAACCTGTGTAGGCCTTGAACTAATGATTGACGAGATATCTGGACTTCATAGCTGCACCACTTGGGAACCACTGTATTGCCGTACTTTCTAAGAATGAATAAAATAATATATAATATATTTAGTCCCCCACAATGTTGCCTCCATGGCTACAGCATGTCCAAAAAAATGACACTTAACTAAAATGAATAAATGGATGGATGAAAGAACAATTAAGTTATCTGCACTAAGGATGAGATAACTAAATACACAACCAGTTTTGCACACGTTTAACTCCCTTGAGAAGTCATCCATATACAAGTTAAACGAGTTGAAGCTTTTTCCCTTTACTGACCTGAGAAGAGTCAGCTACAGTATTGCATCAAACCTGCATATTTATTTGTTTAAAATAACTCCTGGTTAATTTATTAGCATTGTTTGATTGCAGTAAGAACATGAGACATGTCATTGCTGAAGACACTGTAAGTTCTTGTGAACTTCTCAAGTTTAAAGTGGTGGAGACATGTTTACAAGAAGCCCAGCTGATAGACACCCAGCTGATAGACACGTTGCACTGGGACATTTAAACTTTCTTGGCAGCCACATGTTAGACTGCAGAGTTGACTCTTATCGTACTGCAGGCGCTGGGCCCAGCGATTAGTAGGTTATCTCCCATCCTGCACTGGAGGCTTGGCCCTAGCTGAGACAGGAAGGAAGGCCGGGGCAGTGACTCGGTGGCTCCGGGCCACATAGCAGAATAACGCGAGAGATAGGTCCAGGTCCACAGAGCCATTCTACGATGGAAAAACACACAGGATCCCACAGACATGACCAGCATATCAAACACATCCCAAAGAATGAGGAGGGGAGGTGGGGGCTGCAGAGAGGGATACAGGAACAACTGTTTGCTGGGGCTCCCTCCTAAGCCCTCCGCATGAGGCCACTGGTTGGTTTGGCCCCTCTTCTCTTTTCCTGCATCCTCTTATCCTGGATGTCAGTGTGCAGCGCTACAAAAGCAACTCTTGTCAGTATCACTTGATCATTTTCTGCCGAGCCTGCCAGGCTGCACTGTTTGCATCATACTTTCCAGATTCAAACTGAGGGGATTTTCAGACATCAAACGTTATTGGGAAGCAAGTGGATGATTGCTTTGAAACTAGTTCTGCAAAGCAAATGCCATCAGGGGCTCTAGGTTTTGCTGGCGGAACCATGCATATCAATCTAAATAAAACAATACAGGTCAACTCAGTGCTTGCAGATTCCTTCAGACCTCAACTCTGATACCCTTGCAGTGCCAAATGCCTGCAGAGTAGAGCCAAGCAAGCACCCAGCCTTCTTCCAAACGGATGCCAGGACTCAGCCTTACATATTTACCTCCCCTCCAGATTTTTTTAGCCTTTCACTGGTTTAAAGGTCCTGTGTGTAGGAGTTAGAGGCATATATTGGCAGAAACGGACAACCTGGTCACTCCCAACTCTTCAAATACTGACATTTGGTCAGTGGCCTGTCAGAGTCAGAGCACATCACACAGAGGTACCCTTTAGGGTTGGTATGAGATGACCCAGGTGGCAACATTTGTTGACACTCCAGCCAACTACTGCAGCATAAAGAGCAAGAATGTCCGCATTGGGCGGGCAGGAGTTGACATGGATGGGTCAAACAAACTGACTTTTAAACAGGGGCCCGCTGTTTATGTAATAGAGTTGTTTTAATGACAATGCAGTGTGCTAGTATGCTTAGCATGCTATGCTAATGACTAATCTAGCTCTTGAATCTAAGGAAGTACTTTTTTTAAAGATCATTTGGGGGGCATTTTATACCTTTATTAGATAGGACAGACCAAGTGTGACGGGGGGAGAGAGAGAAGGGAAGACGTGCAGCAGGGGGGCTGCAGGCTGGAATAGAGCCTGCGGCCGCTGTGGCAAGGACAGTGCCTTTGTACATGGGTGCCTGCTGTACACACTGAGCTACTGAGTGGCCCAGTTTTTAACCTATGTTCTAAGTATATTTTTTAAAAAGACTAAATGCATGTAACAAGCAGCATCTGCTTTGGAAATTGCTATGTTGCACTGGCATGTTTCTACAGTAGCCCAGATCGGACAAATCAAACAATGGCTCTAGATAGGGTCATTTGTGTTCTCTGCGACAAGCAGCATCGCAAAAACACAGATTTTTTTCTCACATGAAACTACTCTATTCAGTGTTTTTACCGGTTCAAAACACTGGTTCCATTTGTTTTATAGAGGAAGAGACCTCTGTCGATAATTTGGCACCTGGTAAAAATCTCCCAAAACCAATGACTGAGAAAAGTTTCAGCTGGTTGCAATCTGCAATCCTCACTGCTAGATTCCACTAAATTACCCTAAATTTTACACACTGCTCCTTTAAATACTAACAAAATGCTTTATCTTATTAACTTTAAGGTTATGTGCGTTTGACTGTATGCTTTTGTCTCTACAGTGGAGTCTATGATAGAAAAAAACTCACACAGTCATTTATAGGTTACCCGGTTCATCAGGAATAAGAGCCAATGTCCCCTCTGGCTTTCAGCAAAATCAAACTGCACTTGTCAGCAATGCCCCCTCAGCACTTCCACCTTCCACTCATACACTGAACTCTATACTCGTGCTAAATCAACAACATCTACGCTTATCTTGCTGTGCCTCACACCTCTCTGTTCAAAATCCTTCAGTACATCTTAGTTCAGAATGACCAACCTCAATAAACTCTGCTTTCTGTGGTATATACCAGTTGATCACGTTGGGGATAATTTAGGATTCTCATCTTGGCAAAGTCAAAATAGCTCTGTGCACACAATGGAGTAGTCGGACAATTAGCTGGAGATGTTTTGGCTCCTTTCAGACAGAACACAGATGGCCCAGGAACCCTCATCTGCATGCAGGATTGGACCTCTCCCAGCCATTCAGAGCACGCTCATCTTCCTCTGGTACCACTATCACCACAAATGTCTTTAACTTATGAAATGTCATCCCACTAAAAAGTCATTGATGTGTGAATGCTTAGCAAAATTTCACATCAGACAACAATACAATGTGCAATTCTGCAGGGGATTGTCATCTTTTTGGATGGGATTTAAGCCATATTATTGTAATAAGTTATGAACTCAGAGTGTTATCCAAACTTTGTATAGGAGAACAAAGTCTCTGGAGTCATTTAAGGCTTTCTATATAAACCACAGATATGCAACATTTGTATATTAGTATGGAGCAGATATGCTGAAACTTAATATCTTTTATGTTTCAACAACACTGTGGTTAACCTGTGGTTAGGTTTAGGCCGAAAATCCACTTGATTGTGGTTAGGAAAAGATCATGTTTGGGCTTAAAATAGTCAGTTTCGGTGGCAAAATAATGGCTGGAAATGCTTCCGATGTCTCACTAAAAGACACCTGTTGTTTTCTGCTGGTCTCAAACAGCGATCTGCAGCTTGGCAGCTGTCTTACCTAGATGTCACGCCATCCACTATCTCCTCCTTCTCCTGATGACAAAGTCAGCTCATAAGCATGTAATCAGAACTACATCACTTTAGAAACATTGATAGGATGCGTATGAAATGTATAAATGTATCTGTGGTTTGCAGAAGCGTACAATGCCAACATTTTCATTTGGCCGCTGGGCTGTTCTCTGCCATAGATTGTTATGAAGCTGGGGACAGTGGTGGTTGTCAGATGAGTATAGAAACCACTGAAACTGTCAGAACTGAGTCAGTCGCATTTTGTTCATCTTTTTATAACCGAACCAGATGAGTTTCTCCCTAGATTTATTCTGTAACCACCAGGAATGCCACAGACAAACATGTCCAATCTTAGGATTCATCCAGCGTCACTGCTTCATTCTCTCTTGACCGCTGTGCCCAGAACAGCTTGTTGTGATGAATTTGTTTTTGTAAAAAATGATTTACAAGTGAATAGGACCAACTTCGTTGTTTGCAGACAAGATCAGACAAGGTGACATTTGGGTCAGAATGAAAAATCAGTGCTCTAATGGGTCTTTTATGCTGGTGAAAAATAATTCATGTAAATTTTAGTGCTGTAATTACAATAATCAGCTCTTTTCAGCCTCCTCCAGGGAGTGTTTACACCACTGCTGTTGTCGTTTGTGTAAACATCTCCGAAATGTGTATAGTGCACAATGTAGCAGACAACCAGGAGGATTGAGATTGATCAGCACCTCGGGCTCAGACTGATAGTGCGACAGCAAATCATTCGCCCGACTTGTAGTAATAGGTAGAATCCTCTTAAATAACATTCTCCCCAATGTGGAGTTAATGTTTGAAGTGGGCTCCAAGTCTCAGTAGTATTTCCCCAACAGCTTTTCTCTATTGCTCAGCACATTATTAAGGATGCTGCAAACCTCAGTAGGCCAAATATCATGCCTTTTGTGTTTTTTAATCATTAAAATGAGATGTTTTCTAAATCAAAATATCAACACAATGTCATACATGATGGCGTTATTAAATTGTCAAGAGATAATTGTAAAAGGTTTGTGCATCTGTGAATTATTTTGGAATCACTGTGTCACAGTTAAATATCTTTTCAACATTTAATGTCACTGCACACTAAAACTCAAAGGGTTAAAAATGGACCCAGCTGGTTCAGTACTGGGTTAAATTCAGTTTTTTTTTTTTAAGTTTTACCTTAAACCTGTCACAAATGTCTTGTGATTGTACAAAATGATGTGCATGCAAAGGATACACAGAGAATGAGGTAGTAGTGTGCTCAAGGACTTTCTTTATCATAGGAGACTCAGTAAAAAACGCAGGTGCTCTTGAAGGAAAGGGTCAGCACATGGGAAGAAAAAATGAACATCAGGCACTCAGGAACAAATGCATTTGAATTAGGTTAAAAAGCCTTTATTTAAAAAATACGGTCATTTTGAAGGTGACACGCCTCCACTAGTGTTCAGCAAAGGAGAAAAACAAAAAGGCCTCTCATTGTAATCGATTATTGTCACCCAACTGCATTCACTTATTAATAAGGATTGGGTGACACCCCTTACCGAGCCTATAAAATGTTTTGCTTGAATCCTGTCCATCCTTTTGCACCTTTATGAAGACCTTAGGGTCGGTGTTTTAATGGAAGCAGCCATGTTTTTTGAGCAAAGGCTTTTTAACTTAATTCAAATGCATTTGTTCCTGCTCCACGCATGAGTTCCTGAAGTTCATTTTTTCTTCCCCGATACACATTTCCGTTTTGGTTAACAATCTGTAACAAATACTGACCATAGACTGTAAAAATAGTGGATGGTGTTGTCATGACGTCACCCACTGGTTTGTGGTCTTCTGTTTTGAAACTTCGAGTTGGGCATTTTGGCCGTCGACATCTTGGAATTTGGAGCCAAAAGTGACCATGCTTGGGTGAGAGGCGGAAGCTGTGGATTAGCGAGGGGTGGATCTGACTGAGAAGCCAAGGACACTATCAGCAAACCAGGGGTGTAAACATAGACAGTGTAGGCAGTGCAGTTGCACAGGGGTCTGTGAGGTGGAGGGGGCCCATCGATGTGCAGGCCCTCCAACAATGTGTTGGGTGGAGAATGGGCCCTTATGCCACCTTAGAACATCTCTGTCATGTTTTTCTCGTTGTTGTTGTAAATTAGAAGCATCAATAACAAAATTATACACTTATTCTACATAAACTTTAAAAGGATTAAATTAAGTGAATAGTTTCTTATTGTCACTGGTATTTTCGGTCATATACAGATACAGTAATGGGTAATATATGTTGATGTCCAGTGTGGAGTCTCTGTTTGATCATGTGATGGGACAATATGTGCTCAATAGTGTGCACCAGGGCCCTTCATAATAGCATGCACTGGGGCCTGCTGAAACTACCTCACACCACTGCAGCAGATGGCCTGATTCTGACGTGAGTTTACAGAGAGAGTAGGTTATAAAAGTTTACAACCATAACATATTTTGTTTTTGGTAAATCGCTCAACATACATACAAAAAAAATAACATTAAAACTTTGTCAAAACAACCCATTGTCTTAGGGACTGGGTAAAATGAAGCCAGGATTGTGTTGGTGCTTTACTGGCCCACTGGTTTAAGTGTGTGAGATTATTTTGGTTATGATTATGGAATTTGTAAATGGTACATCAGAATGCTTCCAGTTTTTGAGATACAATGTCCGATGATATTTGATGATATCTGTCCGCACATGACAGCTTCACTGGATTTAAGATGCGGAGTAATTCTCCACTGAAACTCTCATTTCTTCTTTCTGTTTGATTAAACAATGAAGCGACATGGGTCGGGACAAATTCTAATTTCCACGTATATAGTGTCTGATTACGACACCTCAAAGTGGTTGTATAGTGGTCACTGTTATGTGTATTGTGTATTGGAATTCCAACTGGTACTACTCTATACTACTGGATAGCATAGCCGACCGATTAGAGCACTGACTTTCCACTCTGACCCAAATGTCACCTTGTCTAGGAAGAAGTTTACAATGTCACCATTTGTCCAACAATACCTGAAAGTTCAGTGGTCGGTAACCGGTGAATGTCAGTTGCACTTCCATCAGAGTTCATTGTGTGTGGTGGGAAAGCCCAGTAACCATGTGGGCTTTTTAAAAATTTAATGTCTACACATCTTGACAGAAGTTCCTGTACACCTGACCACACCAAGTTGTTCATGAAAGCAACGTGACTGTTTCCTTGCTACAGTCACTAAAACACTGTATCCTAAAGATTATAAAATATCAAAACCACCGAGAGCAACCAAAGGTCATAGAAAACATGTACGTGTTAAGATTTGTCTTAAAAGTGTCAATGGACGGGGAGCATTTGACTGAGAGTGTAAGGCTATTTCAAAGTTTTGGAGCAGCTACTGCAAAGGCACAGTCTCCCTTATCCACTAGCCTCGATTGTGGTACAGTCAAAAGACACTGTGAACACATTATGAACACACTAAGTTAATTCTTTCCACAATGTGATGGTTTAATACACACCTTTAGAAAACTTGCTGGACTTTCAAGACACCAAAAATATTATGTCAGCAGTGAAACATTCGTCAGATAAGAACATAAAAACCACAAAAATGTTCCTTTTTTCGGTCATTCACAAGAATTCATCAGGACTAAAGGACTCGAGTGTGGCCCTTAAATTATCATATAATGAACCAATAAACATGAAACACTTCATCTTCAATTTCACCTAAAGTAGGCCATATAACAAAGTGTCTCCTCTTCAGGGAGCCCAGTAAACCTGCCTTTTTCTGTAGTAATGTAGCTGATCATATCTGTGAACAGAGAAATATTTCACTTTTAGTTTTAGTGAATACCTCACCCACAAAAATGACAATCTGTATATGAGTTACTCACCACGTGTTACAATGATATCATGAAGAAAACTTTCTTTTCCTCACATGCCTCCATGGTGAAGGAGGAATCCAAAAAAGGCAAGCATTCTTCATGAGTTAAGGTAATGGGATTGACATTTAACAACAGCAAAACTATACCAAAAACATCCATTTACAAGCTCTCACACAACTCGCAGTCTAATCCAAGCCTTATTTACCCAGTCGTATGCACTGAAATGCTCTGCACTGGAGTTCATGAAACAATATGTTTGTAGGCTACACTTAATATTTAATCAGTCTCTACAGCAAAGCCACAATCAACACTCTCAGGCCTCTGTCACTGAATGTAAACTCCCGTGTAAGAAACCTTGTTGTTATCTCTGATTCTGGTTTAGAATTTGATAAACAAATCAACTCTGCCGTCAGCACTAGATTAGATCACTTGCAGAATTGAAATCATTCCTGCTCTGCTGAGGAGGAGAACATAGTTCATCTTCTTATCTCATCTATTTGCAAATCAGACAGTCTTATTTCACCTACAGCTGGTTCACAATACAAAGTAAGACACTTTACTGGTTCAGAGGAGAGAGACCTTATCTCTGCTGTACTGACCTGTGAAGTTGGGAACTGGTTTTGAGATAATTGTATTTGTTTTTAAAGGACAGTATAGACTTCAACCAGGTTATATCTCTGAACTCCTCACTGTCTGCTCCACCTCCAGACTGCTTGCTTGCAACTCACTTTTAGAGCTTCCCCTTCTCTGATATCTTTAAAACCCATCTGAGGACCTATTTCTTTTCTTTAGTCTTTTTTAATTAGTCATGATGAAGACATAACTGGTCTCACACTTTATTTGTTTTTATTTATGTGCTCTCTGTGCAGTGCTGTGTATTTTTATGATTTTTTATGAATTATTTTTGTATTCTACACGTTTATTAATGCACTTTTTGATCCTAAAATGCTGCCTGTGTTTTTATTTGAATGTAATCATCATATCAAAATCTTGTCTCTCTGTCAAGCATTTGGGTTAACATTTGTTGTTTTTAAATGTCCTGTGTTAATAATTTATTTGACTTTATCTTTTATGAAAATGTTTCAAACATGCTTTTTTTGGTACGGGAAATGACTGTCAGTATGACAAGGTTAGGACCCAAACTAAATCAATTCAGTGTTGACATTTCAGATTTAAGGAGAGAGATAAAAATATATACAAATACATGTAAATAAGCAGAGGCGTCACAGTGAGAGGGAAAGCAGGAGGTGGGCCCTCACAAAGCCTGGAAAGAAAAGTTCAGTTTTGTTCTTATTTCTTTTATTTCATTATTTTATTATTTTATTATTTTTATTAGTGCCTAAACTATATTAAAATTGGCTGAATAAAAAAGTTGAAAGACTTCACTTTATCTAGGGAATATGAGTCTTGCCTATTTTTATTTCATGTGATGCAACGGTTACAGCAAAAATAGGCTTTGAAAATAGTCTTTTGATGATCATATTGACATTTTACCACCTTTCACAATGTCTATATCTGTTTCTTTTTAACTCCACACTTCCTGTCTGTGTTTCAAAATAAACGCCCTCTGACAGAATCACTTCATTTGTTAACTATTTAGAGGACTGTCCTGTTGGCAATGTTGTGGCTTGTTCAGCTCCATAAATGAGTGGAGGATCTGCTTTTAATTGTGGAAATACAGTAGCTACAGCAGCACGCAGCACGGCAGCAGTGCTGCAGCAACAATGCTGTCATTGTGAACACCAGACATATACGGGCAGTATGCTGCTGGAGCACCAATGCACACTGTCATCTTTCACTAGGACAGGGAAATTGGGGTCCCAAAAAATAAAAGAAAGAAGGATTTAAAGAAGGTTTAAATCACCTGGGGTCTCATTTATAAAACAATGAGTAGGATCCATACTTAAAATGTATGTACAGACAAAATTATAAATGGCGTGTGCCAAAAAAATATTAGCAAATTTCTAAAATGTTAGTAAGCATGGGTCAAAGTTCCTCCCATCAAGTGTGTTTTTAAAGATCTTAACTTCTATGTGGGAAGTGGCGTATGTTTTGGCCTTGTTTTGTGCGTACGCAGTTTTCCTAAATGAGACTTCTGGTTATGGTAAAAACCTCCGAACAATAAACACTAAAGAAAGTTTCAGCTGGTTGCAGTGTGCAATCCTCACCACTAGATATCACTAAATCCCCCAAATCTTACAGACTGGACCTTTAAACTGCTCTTCCCACTGGCTTTAAAATACACTTTCAGTGTCTGTTTCATTCTTAAAATCCAGTGTGCTCAACTCAAGATCTGAGAAAGGGAAATGAGGGTTACAAAAAAAAGAAATTAGGAAAAAGAGAAGGGAAAGCAAACTGACTGGAAAAAAAACATACCTTCAAAGTTGTGTAAGAGAGATATGGATCAAAAGAGAAAGGACAGGGGCCCCATGGAGACTGCTTATGTGTTGGGCAGAATTTAGTGCTATGCCCCTGCAAATAAATCCAGAGATGTATTTGGGACCCTTTACTAAATATATGAGCAGACCAGAGGAGGTGCACGAGCTTCATTTCATCTCTAAATGTGTCTGTGCAACATAAGTGACCTACTTGTATCTGTTTTCCCAGTCAGCAGTCATTGCTCTTTGATAAATGTGATGAGGATTAATAAATATAAAGATAACTGAAGTCACACCCACCCACCCATTTCCCACCACCCTCAGCTTCCTTGAATAACTGAAAGGTTTTTCCAACCGCACCACACTCCGATTGCAATTCCCCGGCATCTGCACCACAGTATCAGGTGCGGCTCATTCGCTGCGGGGCTTCAGGGGAGGAGTTTTTTACAGCCAGGTCACACCCCCTGCACTATAGCGCTCCGTACTTAGAAAAAAATACTAAGGAGCGCACAGCCCGGCCGTCACCGCACACTGCTAGAAAAATATGATCCCGAGAAGAGCGACTCCTGCGCTTCAACACTTCAGACAACAATTTCACTGCGATTAATTTCAAACCTACAGACCATCGCTGAGTCTGGTCCGTGCTGAACTATTCTCCTCTCCATTCTCTCTCTCATTTTTTTTTCTTTCCTGCGCTGGATCTTTCGTGCCAGAAAATGTGTGTGGAGAGCGATGGATGCGAGATTGAAGGCTGCAGCAGTTCGGATGAGGTGCGCACGCTGTCGGGCAGCATGAGTCCCGCGCTGAAATCCAACCCGGACCTTCACCCGTGCAAACCGGGGCAGAAATTCCGCGCAGCGCTGCTCAGATGCCGCTCACCGGCTGCTGCCGCCGGGATCCTCAGTTTTGGGAACGTCCTCAATTACATGGATAGATACACTGTGGCCGGTAAGAGACCTGACTTCTTCCTTTTCTATTAGAGCTGTGTCAGAATGATTTTCTTTTTTCTTTTCTGGTTTCCAGCCAACACAGCAGAAGAGATTTCTCTCTATGCTGGAGTTATTGCGCTAATTGCCTGTGAGCTGTTGTAGAGCAGCCTGCACACCTCAGCTGAGACGGGCGGAACAATGGGGTTTGCCCAAGCGCAGTGGACAATCTGCTAAAACCACAAGGCTGTTATGTGTTTTCATGGTTGCAGGCTGAGTGTGGTGTGGTAAAAGCAGATAGATGTCTTCTCTATGACTCCAGAAAATGCTTGACAGTAATGATTTTTACCCGGAGCTGGCAGGTAATTGCAGATCGATCAATTAAGGCGATCAAGTCTCCATCCGCGAACTGCATGCTTTCGCAGTGTGTGTGTGCGCGCGTGTGTGTGTGTGTGTCGCTGTGGGCTCATCTGTCAGACCAGTTTCAGCGACTGCAAAATGAGGGAGAAGAGGAGGGAGTGTATCAGTGTGAAGAATCCGTCATGAGTTCTTCGCCTCTTTCTGGGAGCCATTTAGTCCAACATCTCACAGCCTGTGTTTTGTGCGGCACGCAGCTCGCTCGTTGTGTGATGCTGTGATGAAGCCATGTGGTGTTCATCCCCCTCAAGTGTCCGCATTTTTCTCACTACAGCTCCAGATCCAGAAGAACATTTATGAAAGCTGAACAGTGTGTACAGATGGAAATTTAGCTTGTGTCTTGGAGTGTGTTAACATTTGCATTTGTTGTGCAATTATGAAACTGATGGGTTAATTAATTGTGACGTAATATATGTTAAAAGTCAAGTAGGTTAAAGTGCAAATTTTGAAGAGGTAAATATTTTTCTGTTGAAATATTGTAAGAGAAGTGTAGGCAGAAACAAATTATTAAGATTGTCCAGTTTGTCATCTCACACCTTGAGTCTATCCGGTTATCAAGAAGCTGCTTTGGCACAATTTCATATGATTTTTGTTAATTATTATGGATTCCTTATTGATGACTCTGTGCAAATTAAAAAGTATTACACCAGACCAAGTCAAAATTTTATCCTCAGCTTAGTTTTACTAATATCTGGCTACTGGATTTACTTATCAGGGCTTTGGACTGTGGCACTGAATGAGTTAAAATTATTGCTGCAGCATGGAGAATGGAGGGAAGCGTGTTCATGGGGAGATGCTGTACAAAGAGATGCTTCCTGGTTAAAGTGCAAGTTTCTATTGATTCTCTGACATGGTTAAAGTCACACAACTAGGGCTGCAATTGACAGTTATTTCTTGATTAATCAATGAGTTGTTTGGTTTGTAAAATGTTGATCAGTGTTTCCAAAAGCCCACTAATGTCTTGGTTTTGTCCACGACCCATAGATATTCAGTTTACTGTCACAAAGGAGCAAAGAAACTAGAAAATATTTACGTTTAAGAAGCTAAAATCAAAGAATTTTGACTTTTTTTCCTTAAAAAATTACTCACACCGTTTAATCAAAGTCAGATTAGTTGCCAATTAATTCAATACACAACAAAAGTCCATTTGCAAATCTTGTGTTTTTGTTTTTCATGTCTTCACCCATGATTTGCGACACAATTATCTGCCATTAAGATTCTGTAATTGATAAATCAGGAGGAAAATGGTGTATTTCACTCTGTAGCCCCTGGTAGAAAGGAGGAGTGGCTTATTCAAGCAGAACAATGTGTACACTTAATAGCCACATGCCTACGGCTCATCATCCTGAGGGCTTCAGGTCCGGTCTGTTAAGAGTCAAGCTACAACCCCTCAGGCACCTGAATGATCATCACGGCGGGAAGGCTTTAGCTGCTCGACCTGCAGCCAGTGTGTTGATGTGGCATATCTAATCTCAGCATCTTTTAAGCACCACTCAGTCACAGCAGATAGCTTTAAAAGCCTCATCCCCAGCCGAGGATGCGTCAGTCTCCCTCTACGGTAGCGATTTGTACTCCTGTATCCTCACACCTCCTCGTGCTTTGATCAGAGGAAACCCCTCATTAAGGGGCTCAAAAACAACTCGATCATCTCCATCATGATCCTGCCACTATTGTCTCTATCTCGTCTTGCAAGGCAGAAAATCCTCTGCAAAGCCGGTAACTTCGCCGGACCTACGAGGGCTTGCTGTGCTGTGACAGGAGGAAGAGAGATGGGGAGAAAGTGGGGGGAAAAGGGAGGAGGAAGGGAGCGCAGGATGATGGGGTTGGGGAGGGTGGTTGCAGCAGCCTGGGTGAACCCTCGTGGGGAGAGGCTGTGTTCAGTGCATGTGGTGCAGAGAGAGGGGTCCCTTCCCTTCCCATCCCTGCCACCTAAACGCTGCTGGACTGTTTTGCATTATGCATGGGCAGCATGTGCGTCGGACCCTCACGCAGATTGTGGACCAGCGACCATGTGCATCAAACACAACTAATACATACAGCATGAGCTGATCTGCTGTTCTCCCTCCTGCTTCCTTCAAGCCATTCTGTCCTCTTCTGCTGTGTGAGCTATGATGCAGTGTTAGATGGAGGAAGCAGTGCATCTGTGTTGAAAGCACAGAGGGTTTTGTGTGTGTGTAGAGCTGTATTATGTGCGGTTTAATTAGATCTAATGGGGGATTTTGGTTATTGTAAAACTGTAAACAAGACGTTTAGCTTAAATGTTGTCTTTTCCCGATGCAATTTCTGAGCTTATTACAATGTTCTAAGAAAAACTAAGTATTAATTTCATTTCCATCTCCTTCTTCCTTCTGCACCAGGACTCAATCTCCCTTTAGCTCTCTGCTTTCTCTTCTTCACACAAATCACTCTTTGCTTTCAGTTTCTCCAGCTTTCTTGTTCTCTTTCTTCAGCAGCAGGTACCCAAAGCACATCCCAACTCATAGATCTTAATGTCAATTAAGCAAGCATGAGCGCACGCACACATTCGAAAAGACTCTGCCCACCATTTCAAGAGGGGGCTGAATGAGAGAGGGGAGTTGTGAGGTGAGGGGAGGGGCCAGCTGCTGCAGTGGAAGGCAGTGGAAGGGAAGTGGACGCAGAATACAGGCTGAGCCCAAGCCATGCCGTTCCCCCTCCGACGTCAAAAGGTCTTTGTACCAACAGCCATGACTGTAGTGTGTGTGGATCACTAAAGCATTGTCACGGAGACAGAGGGTGACCATTCCAGACACCGGGGCTATTCTGCTCCACAACAATGATGGGAAAATTGCACCCACGAATGCAAAGACTTAGATCGTTCTGTTAATTCCCCAGTGTCAGAGGTGAAGCCACACACACGCACATTAAAAAAAACACCACATACAAACTGCTATTTATGATTCCAACACTTGACTTCTCCAAGATGATGGTGAGAGCCACAAAAGAAGGGAGAAGCCACAATGTCTTTTCATTTTCACGAGAGGTTGTTTTCTTCTAGATTTGATAGATGCACCGCCAATATGTGTTTTACAAGACTTGAATATTTAATGCCAACAGTATGCGAAGAGGGACAGCTTCAAAACAAAGTAATTACATGAGACTTAAGCTGCTGTAAATTGGAGAGAATGTTTGGGATCTAGAATGAGCGAAAAACAAACTCAGTATTTATTGTGTCGTCCTTTAGATTTCAACAGAGTGTGTGGGAATGAAATTTTGTGTAATGTAAGCAAATTATTACATTTCCACTTTTCCATGCCTTAAAGTTAAGTGTGTAGGATTTAGGGCGATACAGTGGCAGAAATGGAATATAATATAATATTTTGTTTAGTGTATGATCAACTGAAAATAACAATTGTTGTGTTTTAGTTACCTTAGAATGAGCCGCTTATATCCACATGTTGTACCATGTTTCTACAGTAGCCTAGAATGGACAAACTAAACACTGGCTCTTGATAGGCCGTTCATGTTTTCACCTTTTCACGTCAGCCACTGTAGTTAACAGCTCCTCTGCAAAGAGAGCATCGAAAAAACACTTTATTTTTTACGTGAAACTGCTTCACTCAGTGTTTTTACTGGTTTAAATCACCTGGTCTGTTTCTGTTGAAGAGAAAGAGACCTCTGTGGATAATTCAGCTTATGGTAAAAACATCCTGAACAGTTGACACTGGGGGAATTCTAACCGGGAGATCTTTCAGCCTGTTGCAATCTGCAATCCTCACCGCTAGATGCCACTAAATCCCCCTAAATCTGCCATACTGCTCCTTTAAACTGCTCTTTTCACCCCCTTTAAAACATATTCTGAGTATCTATTTCACTCTTGTAATGTGGTGTGTTCAACTCGGGATCATCAGAGGACAGCAAGCAGTTTAAATTTCTGCAATTTCCATGTTTCTATGATGTGGGATTAGCAGAGAGACAGCGATCTGTTTTTTGTCAAACACACTTATGGGCCAAAACCAAGTGTGAACAGGCCAGTATAAGTTTCAGGGGTGCTGAAGAGAAGGAGGGTGTGAGAGACAGCAGTCAGCTGAAAACCGTGTGCAGTAAGTTGGACTTCAGACGGTGGGTCATTCC
>JAPZEB010000006.1:5699156-5720194 GCA_029783705.1 Chaetodon striatus
CACACACAGTAAAACCAGGGGAAAGGGGAACACACACACACACACAGATATATATATAAACAATGGAAAAATATCACTTTACAAAACGGATCCAGCCCAAACTGACCCGTTTGTAGCCACCACCTATTTCTTTGCTCCTCATGACTCCTCTCCTCCCTCTGCATGTGTCTCTCCAACACTCGTCACCATTAAATTGGACTGCTATTCTCTCCTTCCTCTTAGCCTAGTTTCTATGAGCAGAAATAGAACCAAGGGGGGCCGGAGATCCACGCGCCTCTGTTGGGGATTTGATATGAAATCTGTCCTCTCTAAGCTGATGGAGTTCTGCGTGTGCATATCTGTGTATGGCTGTATGGGGTGTGTGGGCGTGTGTGTGTTCACTTATGGTGTATTTGTGAGTGTATGGCGGTCCCAGAGGAGTAATGCTGGCAGTGTGCGTCACTGCACGAAAGCTGGCCTTGCAAAAACAGCATGCTGTATCCTCATTTAAATGTTTCCTCTGGATCACGCCATCATGTTGACTGACTTCGGACTTTGGGTAATTTAACCTCCAAAAATATGTAGTTTTTCGCGATCGTCATGCCAAAGAAAAAAATATGTTTTTCTTAGCTGCATTGATTTATCCACAAACCCCTGCCTGTACAGTTAGTGAGCGGCCTACTGGTCGTCCTATAATGGAAACAGACTGAAAGAAAGTACTATTCATATCGAAGAATGATCATTCACCATTCACTGCTCTAAATGCAGCATTTGTGGCGTGTTCACCAATTTGAGTCATTTCTTCTTAAGCTGAACTGTGGCCATAAAAGCAGACTTTATGAGAGGGTGGAATAAGTGTCAGCTCCACACTGGCCCCCCGACTCTGTGTCAACTCTGTGTTTTGACTGCAGGGAGCAACTGTCTGCAGCCGCACACTGTGTACAGTTCAGCATCACAATAAATTCATGAAAGGGTCCTTAAGTGTAGAAGAAAACATAAATGCAGCTCTGGATTGTGTTGTTACACATCACAGAACAAGACGGTTATAATCTGCATAAAACGGAAGCAAATAAACAAAAGAGCAGCTGTGTGTTCAAAGTCAGAACATTCTGAACATCATGTTCATCATGTTTTATAAAGGTAAACTAAGGCTGTGCAGAGTGTACTGTGTGTGTCAGAGGGAGTGGCCTGCAAAGTAGTTGTGAATGTTGTTACCCTAAATGAAGATGGAAGTAGCTGGTGTTATTGTTGTGAGCTGTCAGGAAGATCCACATTCCTGCCATGTTTCTTGCTTGGCATCATGCTCAGATGCACACATAACCCCCTGGAGGCCAGAGACTTGAGAAACTCATTAACGTTGTTCAATTAAGTGGCCCAGCCAACAGAGGAAAATATTGACATTGTATGTTTCTGCAAAAAAATGGATACGTTACACTTGTAAGTTTCACATCAATTTTTCTATAGTGACGAAGTATATGAGCTGACTTTGTCTCTCGGAAGTGGAGGAGACAGTAAGGGTGAGACACCTGCCAAGCTTCACGTCACTGTTTGAGCACAACAAACAACAAAACCGGTTATATTTTAGCGAGTCATCGCAGTTTTTCCAGCAGCTTTTTAGCCATCAACCATCATTGTCATGACCTGTTACTGTTTTTCCACTGTGGTTAAATTTTACAGAGATCGCTGCGTTTAATGTCAGCAAAGTGCAACATAAAGAAGTAATTTTTTATCGAGACATAATTGAATTTTCAGATGGCATTATGCCACGAAAAGCGTTTGATTTTGACCAAGAAATCACAGTTTCCCGCCCAGATAGTACCACGGGAAGTATTATCGGGTAGTGTAAGCAAAAGCGATATTTTTTTGCCAATACAATGCTGCATTTCCAGATGGGAAAATGCCACATAGAGCATTTGTTTTTCACTGAGAAATCAGTTTCCTGCCATGATAATGCCACAGAAAGTGGCAGTTTTTTACCAAGTCATTGCTGTGTTTCCTGTCAGGATGGTGCCACGAAAAGCAGTTGTTCTTTACCCATAAAGATAGGGATAGTGCAGCCAAAAGCAGCTTTTTTAAGCCAAAACCTGATCTTTGCCTAACTATAAACAAGTGATTTATGTGCCTAAACATGACCACATGTTAACGAATGCTTTGTTGAAACATAAAGTTGTAACATATTCCCTAAATTTTTATGCACAAATATGCATCCATGGTTTTCAGAAACTTACAATGCCAACGTTTTTCTTGCAATTGTGTTGAATTAAATGCATCTGTGAGGCTATATTTGCAATGTTGTACCAGCAGCAGTGGTGCCCTGATATGTAGCTATACTATAAAGTACCCTTATTTTTCAGTATTAGGTGGTGGTATTTCTGTGTATCTTAGGAACATGTGAGCAGATGCTGCATTGTGAGATGCAGCTGCAGTGAGGATCTTAGTATTACAAAAAAGGCAGTTTGGCGATTTGGAAAGCTGAGCTCCTTTGTGGTCTCTTGACCTTTATCTCGTACAGCATCACCATGGCAACCAAACTGGGTGCCGCCAGCTTGGGTTGTGGTACCTCATCATCAGAGACATTACTGAATCTCTCTACCGTAGTAAGACATGGTCGTTGCGTCTCCTGAAAAACATGAATCTCAGGTTGACTAAGGGAATTTAAAAAGGGAAAGAAGAGACACAGCTAAAAGGCTGAGGAAGGGGAACTGTAGGAGAGAAGGGGAATCAAAAGGACAGAGTTTAATTGCCAAACATTAAAAGCCCTCATTGAGAGTAGAGATGGTCATTGTGATAGACTGCAACGCAAACACAGAGCTGCTGGCTCTCTGTAATCCCTTACAGATTAACACAGTTCATTACACAGCTCATTGCACTTGAATCTAGTGCAATATACACCGTTGCTTTGATCTGACATCCACCTCTTATTTAAATGGATGCACATTTAGCTGCTGGAACAACAAATGTATATCATAATAACTTCTTATACAATATTTTTTATATGTTTTTAATAGATCCAATCTTATGGGAGGACTTTATCACGCTAGTTTATGTGACATCCACAGCTGTCTTTTAACATTGTGCCAACTCTACCTTTATTAATTGCCTGGTAATTGTGTGGTAGGTGTAGACGGGTGTGGCTCAGACAAATGCAGACTCTGTCCAGGAGGGACGCTCCACCATCTGGTGTAGGAATCCCCCTCCCAGCAGGCTGTATGGGTGTGTGTGTATGTGTGTGTGTGTGAACTTCTTCCAGGCTAATTAGAGTACAGCTGCAGTTGTACAGTACACTGTTAAACACTGTTGTCGCTGTTTGACAGGCTTGACAGGGAGGGGGGCAGAGTCGCTGTCTGCCAAGGCCATGTAGGGATGACAACCTGATGTGTTTCTTGATTACATGTGGTTTCAAGTCTGTGTGTGAGTGGAGGGTGGCAGATCAGATCAGCAGTCCCTTACCTGCTTTCTTACTTTGAGTCTCTTTGGACAATAAACTAAATTCCTGAGTTCAGGGTGTGAAATTCACATTTTTTCACTTCCTGCCACTGTGGCAGGAAAGTTTTTTTTTGTCCACTTATAACATTTGGATCCTTTGTTTAATGTAAAGAATGCTGTCATTCAGTGTTTTATATATATTTGCACAAAAACATGCACAGTAAATTTTGAATAACACTGTGGCTCTTTTTAGGGAGCTCTTTTTTCAGGGCTGCATGAATGCACCTACCTACACTGGTAAACAAGACACAGGGATCTTACTTAGGTCTAGAGGAGGTGCAGTTTTTATTCATGGACAAACTGAAGCCTACGGTGTTTATTTACGACCACTTGACAACTTAACTGCTATTTTCTTCTCTGCTATGATCACCAACACGTGTGCTCTGATCCACCGACTCTCTTGCTTAAGCACACAGTTGCTATGTGCTGGGCTATTCCTTCAGAGAAAACTGATACATGGGGTAGCTGCTGAAGTTCCAAGCAGCTTTCAGATGTGTAGCTCTGTCAAATTATATGATAACTTTACTAAGTGTGTCTTTCTGTTGTGCGTCTTCCCTGTCTGTACAATTTTACCTGCCTCTGACAACAGTTTACATTTGGCAGGTGGTGGGTGTTAATTTCAGACCCTGCCTGAGATGCATAAAAATATTCTTCTGTTATTCACCCTAACTTGGACTGGATTTGATCTGAGATTGCTAGAAATGTAAATTGAGCCTTACCTGCCTTGAGGCTGTTGCTGCTGCATAATTGCCACATTGTGTGCTCTGACTGCTGTGAGCGCTGCTAACAAGAAACACCACACATTGATGCAGAGGTGATAAAGCAAATCCAAGTATGTGTTTTTGGGGAATGCCAATTTAACAGATTTAGATTCTCTTCAACTGAACTGTTGGTTTCACTGAAACTGGCTGTTAACAAACACCTTTAAGTCACATCATGATGAAAGAGAAACCAGGCAAAGACTTGTAGCGTTTTAACAGGAATGCCGCCTGTAGTGTGAGAATGTGAGCAGGTGCTTTGACTCACATGACAGGAATCTGACGTATGTCTCACAGTTCAATCTGCACCTGCCCTGCATCGCACCGGCATTAAAGCACTCTGTGTCTCCCCTGTTGACAAATAGACAAGCGATGCCAATGCCAAGGGTAGAAGAATCAACATCTATTACAGTATGTTGAGTACAGTTATTTGCCTGCCTGACTGTAATGTTTCTCATCATCCTCCAAGGCAAACTGACAAGGACATGATGCATGAGTTATTTCTAAAAGTTTTTCAGGTGCACTCGTCTAGAGGTCAGGTTATGTGAGGTCATGCTGGTCTACTGGGCGCAGAGGAGACGAGCAGACAGCCAGCTTTTTAAAATGTTAGTCATGCTGCTGTTCCATTTTCATGAGCTGTGTTGCAATCCCCAGGACCAGCCTGCCAGTTTTGCAGAGATTCGGCTAGCACTACCAAGCACACCACGTTGCATCTGGACTACAGCTTATTCCCTTTCTCTTTTCACTTAGAAAATAAGACTTTGAACCTTTCCAAGCCGGCGGTCTCAAGAGGAGCAGAATTCATTTGATGAGACTTGTTGCTTCTTGTTTAAAATTGTATGGTAGCCATAAAGGGATTTCTCTAACCCTAATTAATCACACTCTGATCTTCTTCTTCATCTTGATCGTGTGATGTTTATGAGGCGTTAAAAAGTTTATAAGATTTCATCTGCATGCTTCACAAGCTAGCATCGTCAAACACACCAGTCATAATGTTGTGTTGAGCAGATATTCCACTTTTGCCTCTCCTACCTTTGGCCACGCACCAGGTGCCATTCACTCCATTAAGGCATTTGAGACATGCACAGCAAGTGAATTTCCTCCATTCCTGCATAACTGCTCCTAAGTTGCAGTAACAGGATTAACATCAAAGACCCTGTGGTTTCTCACAGTGAAGCGACGTTTCGGTGCTGCTGTGTGTCTGTGTGACTGATGACAACCACCAGAAATATTGACCTCACACAGTCGGTCGCAGTGTCATCTGGTAAAGCCAAAATCAACTCCAGTATCTGCACTGGAGCTGCTCCCCGAAGCTGTTTACATGAGCCAGTGGGGAGCTAATGGTGGAGAAAGTGTGGGTGTGTTATAGAAGTGTTTTTGTGCATTTTATGGAGGGTGTGTTTAGCGACTTAACGTTGTTGATATATAACACCCTGCAGTGAAATCTTTGCAACCATTTACTTAAAGTTACCCACTGTGTGGCAGCCAAGAGAGCACTTATCAGGGATATTGTATTGCTCTTCAGGGATGTAAAGTGAATGATAGGCTTTGAGTACTGTCTATCCATCATATCCAACAATATCACAAGCCACAAAAGACAACCATAAAGTCAAAATCAATTTAGCTATAAATCAAATAGAGCTCAGTGTTTCACCTGTGATTATGATTATTTTTATGTCTTGAAACCTTATGTTTCCCTCTCCTCCTGTTTACAGGTGTTGTGCAAGACATCCAGCGGCATTACGGAGTAAAAGACAGTGGAATCGGCTTGTTGCAAACAGGTAAGTCTCTTGTAATCCTTAAGCTTAACACCGAAACACATTTTCCATGTGATAATGGCAAGCTCGGACTGGCCATCGGGCAATTCTGACAAATGCAAGATGTGCTGCATCTTGTGGGCTGCAGGGCCACCACCAGCAATGTTGAAAAAAAATTGTGGGGAAAAAACAAAAACAATGAAAAACTAGCTGCAGCCCACTTGATGTTGGAACAGCCCGCAGGATTAGGTGTTAGCCTAATAGCCTACCAATACTGTAAGGCAGGTGCAGTGGTACCGGTGGTCATCACCTCCCCTGACAACTTCAATTCGATCAGTCTATCATGTAATGTCAGAGGTCAAATGGGAAAAAAATCAAATCAAGACAGAAAGAGTGGAGTTACTGAATGACAACATAAACTTAATGGATAAAGGTGCTCAAAACCAAAAAGGTGGAGCAGAAAAGGTCAGAGACAAAAAGAAAAAGTACTCAAAGCTGATGCTGCAGAGTAGTGAGTAGCAATGGGGCTGGTACAGAAGAAAATTGACAGGGCCGAAATGTGTTCCCAGCCCGACTCTGTATGAAAATAATTGTTGTGTAACTGGTATTTTGGTGTTAGCTAAATTTGGGTGGAGCAATGAAAGGCAAAGGCTCTGACCCCGAGTCCCAGTTAACAGCAACAATCCTCTTGTCACACATAAACGATAAAAGGGGTTTTACTTCGATAGATATATTGACAGCTCAATTTACAGGAAGTAATGCTAAACATTGTGGAGTTAATTTACACAATCAACCCACAATTGATTAACCTATACCTCTAATCTTTCTCCTAAGGTGCTCTAATCGTAGGATTTAAATAAAAACCAATAAAAAGTGGCTCAACTTTGTTGCCCTTTACACCTTGCTTTAAAATGCGCCTCATATCCAGATTGTATCTCGATATGTTTTGACCTGATTACATTTACACTTGGTATTAATATATGTCTCCAGTGTGCACATTAAGATCTGACTGAGATCCATCCAGCTCAAACAATCAAATGGTGGTAGTCGTTCTCCATCATTTGCATAGCTATTGACTCATAAATGTCTTGGTTATGAAATGAATTGCCAAGTTTCACTGGTATATTTTTGTCGGACCGAATTTAAAGCAGACACTTGGTCTTGTCTTGACTTTGGCCCGTAACACCCGCAGCCCCCACAGTTCAAACAGGCCCCCTGCCTGTCAACAACTATTATGGTAAGAAAAAAAAAGTTTTTTAATAATCTTAAAAAAATAAAATTGCACTGGGTTCACATCATGAGATTGTCTGCCTTTTCAGAGACAATATTCACATGAAAAAAATCATTTTATTTGCAATATACATCAGAGCCAATCAGGGAAAACAGCAAGGTTGACGAGAATGAAACAGGCCCATCCGATTGTAAAGACGGAAAGGAAGAATATATTACAGGTGAGGTAGAGTTACCGCAATCTTGCTGGTTTGGAGCGGTTGCGCGATTTCTGCCCATGTCATCATTGTATGTGGAATAAAAGCACATTTGCATTTAGACTTGTGTTAATTGGTGTCACAATGTGTCCCTGGCAACTTCCAGAGGTTTGGCCAATCCAATCACAATCCATTCTCTGTGCGTTTTGGATGCATCTGTACTTTAATGTGGTCAACCACTATCCAAACCCAAAACGCATAATACTGCAAGGTGTAAAGGGGGTCTAATATCTGTTTATCTTTTTTACATTTTTCATTTATTATAATATCTTTATAATATATTTGCAAAGCCAACACAGAAACAGATACTTGTTGGTCACACTCTTTTAGATAACAAGATATAGCACTGTCTCATTCTAAACAGAAAAGGTGTAGAATATATTTGCATGTGCATTGATTCAAGCGTATCTGATTGTAAACCACCAGCATTTTTAGGTGTTTGCAAATTTTTTCCTTGTAAAGAAATGGTTATCTTTACTTAGTAGCACTGTATCACAGGCTATTTAATTGAGGGAGTGAGACTTCCTCACAGCGGCAGCAGCAGCAGCAGGGCAGGTCAACAGAAAGGAAAACACAGCCAGGAGCCAGGCAAGCTGTTCTCCTGAGAGGCTGCATGCATGCACCCAGTGCGTCTGAGGACTCTGGCTCAGGGCAGGGTTTCCTGTTCCACTCTAGACCCCAATGAATTCACCTTTTAGGGAGATACCTTGTGCGGCCCTCTCATTGGAGGACAGGACCCAGTCTTGTCTCCGCGTGCCCTCAAACTCATTCAAACACCAACAAACTTGCACACAAAGTGCCATTGAGGGCAACCAGGCAGGTTTAGAGTTTAAGGAGGGGGAAGAATACAGCCCAGTGTTTTCCTCCTGCGCTTGATGTTCTTAGACTAACTTTAGGTGAGCTGAATGGCGTGGTGAGGACAGAAATAACCAGCAGGAAAAAAGAAATCAGTGTTCTGTTGACGTTTTTAGTGAATAAGCCATTTCATCAATTCCAAATTTCATTTCCACCCAGTTTGACTGTAGCGTGAGGAATCCATATTTCACTCAAGTTAATTTTCTATTAGAAACCCCTTCTTCTTTACATGCTTTTCTCTCTCCTTCATCTCCTTTATGTTTTAGTTGTTTTTTTGCAGCAAAGATTAAACAGTCTGGTGTTTCAAAGCCACTTTTTCCTATGATGCCTGTACGGACTGCTAATGGTGCTGATGTGCAGAATCAAACACGCTTTATTAGGTTTTCACCAGGAGATTTTTATGAAATCTTAAAACAGGAAACTGTGAAGGGTGTTTGACTCTTAATTTTGTTTGCATTGGCTCATTATTTGGGTTATGCACACTACCACACTCACACACACTTAAACACACACACAAAGTATGTTAGTAGAGGGGCATGTGTGGCTGATTTGCAGGTCTATGAGAGGCACACAGCTGGCCGGCCTAAAAGCAGGGCTGCTGTGTGTTTGGTTTGCCTGGCCTGTCACAGTTCAGACTCCGCTTGGCCCCTGATCCCCAGGCGACCTCTTTCTCACACTGGCCCGAGGAATGCTGAATGTCCGGGCCTCGAGCTGTGAGAGCGGGTAGGCCCAGACAGCGAGCCTAGGTGTGAAGAAGAGGTTAAGAGGTTGACGTAATCACGGAGCTGGAAGGCAGAGTCTCAGTGTGTGCGTGTATTTGTTTACAGTATGCACACATACCTTCCGGTTTCCCCTACCCCCCACTTCCGTGTCCAGAGGGAACAATCCCTGCCTCTGTGAGCACCTGCAGGCCAGGCCGGCTCTGCCTTCCTCGTTCCCTCTGTCCTGGCAGCTAACGTCCACCTGGGAAAGCAAACTGCCAACGTAGGTGTTTTACAGGCGGTGGGTGTTGCGTGCGCTGAGGCTCTCTCTCTTTCTCTGCTGCCAGGTCACCCTCACACTGTTAAAAAACACTAACCACACACTGCAGGATCCAAGTCGTAGAACAAACACAAGGCTGAGTCAGAACCACTTTATGAACTCTGTTCTGGTTCAGTTTGAGCAAAGGATAGCTCTGACCCTTTTCTTTGGCTCCTGATCAGAACTACTGGAATGAAAAATTTCCCATATCTAGAAGTTACTGACATGTTGTTTGCTTTTGGGAAACACTAGCCTGACTGAGCACCGGAGGAGTAACTTAGACCTGCTGCAGTGTTTGCATTTTGATTGTTGCCCTCCCAAAAATGTCTATATTTTGTCTGTTTTGACATTAATAAGTAGAATTAATAATAATTTTCCAAGAGCAAGCCCACAATCAGTGAGTGGCATTAGATAATTTTAGTGGTTTCCAGTGAAAATGAAGTGTTGTGTTTTTAGTTTGTTATTATCCACTGAAGAAGTGTGCCACACCCTAGCTAGTTTTAAGATATTGATACTCATTTAAAGGTCCAGTGTGTAAGACTTCGGGGGATTCAGTTGCATCCAGCCAAAACTTCTCCTGGTTAGAATTCTTTCTGTGTTTATTGTTCAGGAAGTTTTTACCAGGGGCCGAATTATCCAAAGAGGTCTCATCCTCTCCAAAACAAACAAACCAGGTGATTAAAGCCAGAAAAAAACATTGAATAAAGAAGTTTCACATTAGAAATCAGCATTTCCCCAATGCTGTTTAGCATGTCAGAGGTGGGGGCTGCTAGCCCAGCACCTGCTAATGTGTGTTCGCATTTTTTCCCTGATAATTTAAGATCCAGACATTCATGAGGTTTTTAACGGGAGCAAGATTATTCACAGAAGTCTCTTTCTCTCCAAAACAAACTGACTTGGTGAATTAAGCCGGTAAAAACCAGAATAAAGCAGTTTCAAGTTGAAAAATCTGTGTTTTTCTAACACTCTCACTACAATGGCCGATGTGAAAACATAAATTGCACTAGATAGGGCATAAATTGCCCTATCTAGTGCCAAAACACAAGGATTCTTGTTTTTGGGTGACTATTAACCAAAGAAAACATACTTGTTATATTATATTCCATTTCTGCCAATATGTTTCCCTAAATCCCACACACTGAAACTTTACGGAAAACAAAAAGTAGAAACATCACACCTCCATTGTCAGGAAAGTAAGAAACATAGATCTTAAGACTAAATGCTCTGGTAAGATGAATATTTTTTAGCAGCGTGGTGGGTGTGAACTGGTGTTTTCATGCTAAAGGACAACACACGGAAAATACCCTGTGGTGAGCTCAGCCTCCGCAGCACCAGCTATTTCTGTTATTTGGCAACTCCAACCCTTTCAAAAGCAGCTTACACAACACAAACTGACTTGAGGTATGTGCTCACTTCTATTGTGCATGTGTGTGTGTGCACGTGTGTTATCATTGCCTGAGGAGGCAAGGTCTCAGCTCTCTGTGTAAGAGGATGAGGTGTTATAGCTGTCAGTCAGGTTGGGGGTAAAGGCATTGAGCCTGGAGCTCTCCGGCCCGTCCGTCAGCATGCCGACATGGTTCTCACCTGAGCTCAGTAGACCTGTCAGAGCACCAGAGTTCTCCTCTCCCGTTGGAAATGACAGGCCTTCGTGCTAATGGCCCCCAAGCAGCAGCTAAGTGAGTGACGCTCACACACAGCTGTGAACAGGACCAGTCCCGAGGGTACAGAGGGCACCAAGGTTAATGGAAGAGAGTAAGAGGAGAGGGGGTTCACCTGGATGGTATTACCTTTGGTTGGGGAGAGTTTGAGCACTTTTGTTAACCAGAAGGAGAAATCTGAGAGACGGCTTTCTCCTCTTGTTAACGTGCTATCATTATTGTACTGAAGTGCTCTGAGGCAAATCAGAAAAAAAACTCTTAATGGGTTGAATTATCCCTTACAATGGGAGCTGGCGTAGTAATTATCCGCTGCTGGTTCAGCAAGGAAGCAGAGTTATTGGGGTCAGTCCAGCTGGATGTACAGTGGGGCGGCGGCTTAATAAGGAGCCGGCGCTCAAAACAGCTCACAGACTGTCTGTGCCCTGTTCTGTGTGTGGCTGCCCACCTTGTCTGAAACATGACACCAGCACACACACCAACTGACACTGCCCCAGCCTTAACATGGTGTCAGTCTGCCATTCAGCCAGTATGTGAGCTGTAAGGAATGAGGCCACAGGTGCTGTGTAAGACTTCAGGCTTGAGCTCCACTAACACATCAGACTTAGGCCCAATCCTATTTCTGATTTTTACCCCAATCCCTTTTTTCGAGCACTACCTTGCCCCTCGGAACATGCGCCATCAGCTGATGTTGCCGCACATTGCAAATATGCGGTCTCCTGCAGTGGTGATTTCCATTGCATGGGTTATAGGCATGCTTTTGCAGCTGTCAGGATGTGATTCGTTCACAAATTAGGTTTAACACCATCAATCAATCAAACAAGTCAGCTAACGTTAGCAGCCTGTGCTCTTACCCTGCCAGTCTACACATTAGAGGACAGATAACAAGTGCAGTCATATGCCAACAAAGGGGGGTGGAAACATTTAAAAATGCCCATGTAATGTTAGCTTGCTAGCTAGGTAGCTACAGAGGCATCAGCTAGAGCTTTCTTTTTTCTTTTGTTATGCTTGTTATGAAGAAAAGGACCATAATACATTGAAACGTAAACCTCTGTTTTGAGGGCCATGGAGACGTTACAATTTGTCCTACCCCTCTATCCCAGTATGAATCGGGACACCCTTTCCCCAGACGTGTGCAAAACAGAAGGGTAAGGGCTAAGTGGAAGGGCAGAGGGTGCATTGGGGTTGGGCCTTACACTGCATGTAAACGGCTGCATGCCTGGACCGCAAGAAGTCAACACTGTACTTAGCAGCAGTCAGGTTATGTGTCCCGTGCTGTAGCTGTGGCAACCTGTTATTTACTGGGTCTGAGGTGTGTGGTCAGTCGTGGAGGTTATGGTCAGTGTCAATAAAAATGTCTACTGTTGAATGGAAGCCTCTCTGATTTCCTCTTACACAGTGGGAAGTTGTGCTATCAGTGCTTGATCAGCTGTTTTGGCCACTCACAGCTGCTCCTATTTTGTCTCTTGCCCTCGTTGGTATCCCTCGGTACCTCCTCTCTCTCTCTCTATCAGCAGTTTGGCAGCTGTTGTTGCCTTGTTGTCACTCCCACTGGCACCTTATATGAGTTAGCGGAGACTGAGGGATGAAGGGAAATGGAGGGAGAAGAAAGAGCCACCTGTGACTTCCTCTCTCTGGTCATGCATGGCGGCGAGGTTTAATCTTCTCCACTATTGATTCCCAAAGCCAAATAATTGCATTGCGATGGTGTTCTGCGGCCCCTCTCCTGCTGAGACCAGAATAGAACGATGACCTGATGTTGCGTCGACATCACAGCGAGCGTGTGTGTGTGTGTGTGTGTGTCTCCATCTCAGGCTGTTTTTATAGGCCATGTCTCGGAGGAGGGCAGCTGTTGGGCGATGATTGGCACCCCGCTCCCCGTCTCCTTCCCCCTTGCTTCCTGTCAGCGAACCGACAGCACTGCCCATGAGTGACTGCCAATCCAATCAGGATTTTAAGGCCAATTTAACAAGCACGCTGTCAACCCCTCTTCATGTAAATGTCCTCAGATCAGATCTCTAATCCCCTTATTTTTAAGCGCCACAGAAACTACACAAACAGTAGGGAGGTGGGGGTGTTGTTGTAGAGTCACAGATTTGAAAATAGGCATGTTATTTCATCATCTTTTTTGGTCATCATGGGAGTGTAGGAGCGTTTCTGGCAACAAGATTTCGGGTGATATTTTCTCCAGCTTCTCAGAAAACAAGGCTGAACACCAATCGATTTCCTGACGCCACAGGAGACTGCTCCACTCTTTCTGCTCCGACTGACATCAACAGATCAATTAAAAACACACACAGAGACACACGCACACACACACACCTCCTAGTCAAACATATATACCCTAGCAAGTCAAGGTCAAGATAGGGCTGCTTCCTGCTCATCTGGTCTGTTTTTTGCCTCTGCACCGTGACAGCTGTGGCCTGAGGCATGTTTTCAGGTTATCCCTCCGTCTGTCCCAATCTCATGAACTGAATATCTCAAGAACACCTTGAGGATTTTTTTCTTACTTGGTGCAAGCGTCCACTTTGAGTCAAGGATGAACTGATTTGCATTTGGTGGTCAAAGGTTAAAGTCACGATGACCTTGTCCACATCATCGTGCAAGCGATATCTCAAGAACGCTCTGAAGAAATGTCCTCGAATTTGGCAAAAACATCCACTTGGACTCAAAGATGAACTAACTGCAATTTAGTGGTTAAAGGTCAAGGTCATTATGACCTCGTGTTCTTCTCATTCTCAATATCTCAAGACCCAACGCAATATCTCAAGAACGACTCAGGGGAATTTTCTCAATTCTGGCACAAACGTCCACCTGGACTCAAGAATGAACTGATTAAAGTTTGGTGGTCAAAGGTCAAGGTCACTGTGACCACACAAAACATGTTTTTGGCAATAACTCAAGAATTCTTGTGCTGATTACCACAAAATTTTACACAAATGTCTAACAGGATATAATGATAAAGAGATGACATTATATATCCAAAAGGCCAAAGGAAACTCCACATCATAATACAAAATGCAAATGCATCAAACACATCTCTGGCTATTACTCGATGTCATATTTCAGGAACAGAAGGTGAGACATTTGTCAGATACTGAATTAGTGACACTTATCTTGGGTGTCCACCTCGAAACTGTGCTGATTGTATAGATAGTCTGTGCTGCAGAGGGGAGGATGTGCGTAATGCATCTTATTTTTACAGACATGGATGTAAACTGTAACTGCAACTTGACTAGTTCACCGAGGCATACAACCGTGAGGCAATAATTGGAGTCGCATCATTAAAAGAGAGTGTGGATGTGTAAGTAATTTGTGCCTGTGCGTGTGTGTCAGCCTCAGTTTTTATATACCATTAGTCCCAATAACAAGCATAGCACACGAGAACACAAACACAGACAAGCAGGGTCCTCTGTCATTTCAGCCGAAGCTTGTCATTAAGCTGGCTGCTCCTGTAGTTACAGCAGGAAAGAAAAACTCCTCACCCTCTCTGCTGGATCACAGCTCGGTGCCATGTCACCAGCCACTGGAAAGTATCCCTGGGAAAAAATAACTACATGTTTTTATTAATGCTGCAGCCTGGATCGCAGTCTGGAACTTAACTTAATTCAAGTCTCACTACTATTTCTTGTTTTGAGTACAGGAGCAAGCACCTCCCTCCTTTATTCTTACCATATGTGTTTGCTTACAATACGTGCTGGTAATGTGCAAAAGATGATGTTCCAGTGCACACTTGCCAGCCAGCCTGGTATTTGTAGCAGCGTGTAATTCTCCCCAGCTGCAGCTCTCACACTGAGCAGGTAGCGCAGCTGCAATGACAAGCTATCAGCTCTCAGAGTAGCTGCAAGATTGAATTAAAGAAAAGGGGTTTAAGTTGGCATTAGGTAGCACTCGATGGCAGCTTCTGCAGGAATTAGCTGCTGAGTTTGACAGAAGAGTGCTGCACGGGTATTTCCCGGGCTGCATGTGGCATTTATCAAACAGTGTTGGTAATCCAACACGGGTGAAGTCTGAACCGAGGGGTTTCGTGGAGAATTAGCGGTGATCAGAAATGTGAGGAATGCAGAAATGTTCATGGCACCACATGAAGGGGAATCCAGGAGGCCGAGATGTGATGTATGAGAATGTCTGAGTTAAGACGTGTTGGTCGGCTTTGGTGTCCGACTCAAACCAAAGTTATGTGTCACACCCTCCACAGGCAGCCCCATTAATCATTAGAGGAAGAAGGAACAAAGCTGCCACTCCCACCAATACTGCACACCTGATAGAAAACACAACAAACTGTTGCTACAGTGCACTGGTCACCGTTGATTGGTTGATAACAAACGGAGGAAACTACCTAGTGTCCCTATTCTGCACTCTGTTTCTTCACTTGCAACTTTTTTTTATCAGTAGCAAGACCAAGATAATAAACAATATAATAAAATATATGTAACAACCCAACCTTTGTAGTCATGAATATTGATTTTCTCTCATTCTTATTCCATGTGAATATCATAGCAAGCAGGCAGAGAGGAGTTAATTACTCTGCTCCATATGGATACACACTAGCCTTTTATGAGACCCAGAACTCCAGTAAACAGTATTAGATTTAGAGCTGTGTTAAATAGAATACACCAGAGACGGCAAAAAAAACCTCCAGGCTGCACTCTCTTAAACAAATACATGCTATTAAGTGTCCACAGCAGTAAACTTACCATGCAATTTCAACGTCTTTATTATTAGAATTGCCTTCTTGCATTATAGCAATTGTCAAATGTAATACTATACTGAACATGAGCAATCCTAAAAAGCAGAAGTGGGAAAAAGTCATTGTTTTTGGAGTCTCAAAACTTTGAAATAAAGTCCCAAGTCAAGCCAGACAAGCCCCAAATCCTAAACTTCGAACAAATCATAGTGCGCTCTTCACTAAATGTACTGCTATTTTTTTAACAACAGAGTAAATTTCACAGAAATAATGAATGTTTTTAAGATTTGTATTTATTCGTTATCACAAGTAAGACTGAACTTAATCGTTAAAGAGTAGTTAAATAGCATATAGCACAATTAACCAGTATTACGTTGTGGTGTGTTTCCATTCTGTCTTGCTGTATTTAATTAATCCAGTATTGGAAAAATGTCTGTACTTATTTGTCCTTGAGCTGTGAGGCTCCTGATGATGCTGCTGGGTTGAAGCATGGGGAAACCTGTGTCGTCTTCCTTTCCCAAATTGGCTTGGAGGAAGGTATCAAGTATTTTCAAGTCTAAATGCTCAAGTTAAAGTGAAGTCTCAAGTCATTGGTGTTAAAATCCAGGTCGAGTTGTGAGTCTTTTTTGTCCTTTTTGTTGAGTTTAAAGTAATCAGATTTGTGACTTACAGTACCACCTCAGCTGAATTGAATTTTAAGTATTTAAAAACAGTGTATAAATTGCACATGCAATAAGTTTCTGTTCCGGGAGTTTAGGGAGTATTTTTTGACTTTCACTTCCTTCTTAGAAACAATGAGGATTCCTCTAACTGTTGATCAGAAATTATGTCCTAGAGGAAAACTACAGGTACTTTTCTGTGTTTGCATAAGTGTGCGCCATCAACTGAGGGACACTTGCTGTTTCATCTTCCTAAATTGGCTTGGGGAAAGGTATCGAGTATTTTCAAGTCAAAAGGCTCAAGTCAAAGTGAAATCTCAAGTCATCAGAGTCTGACATGAATCTTAGTCATGTGACTCAAGTCCACACCTCTGCTTAATAGAATTTTAAAAATTCAAAAACAATACGAAATAATTTTCCATTCAGGGAGTTATGTTTTAACTATGTCTTCCTTCCTAGAAACAATGAAGATTCCCCTACCTATTCATCATAGATTCATAAAGTGTTGCGCCACATGTCCCAGAGGAAAACTTCAGGTAATTTTCCGTGTGTGCACAAACATGCGCCATCAGCTGAGGAATCAGAAGACGTTTGGCTTCTGGAGAGACAGCAGGCTTTAATACCACAAGTGCTTAAAAGTTTCTCATTTAGAATTAACGCTTTTATTATGAAAGCCTCACCCTGTTGAGAAAAAGCTCAAACAGAATCTTGTTTTGCCACAGATTTAGTGGGCGGTGTTGTCAGAGATGTGTCAGCCAGCAGCTCATGCCAAATACACAGTAGTGGCAGTCCAATATCACAGTCACGTTCATTCATTCGGTGTCTCTTGATCAGTTGTCTCTATAAGCGTGCCCATGCATCTCTGCTGTCTGCTGCAGAGTGGAAATTTTATGTAACAGACGATATGGTATTATGTTCCTTTTCTGAGAAGGGTTACATATGGCTGGAGTGCCTGACATTCTGTGTGTGACAGTGGTGTATAGGGTTACCTGTTGTATTTAACACAACACTCACAGAGCCTTCTGACGGTATTTGAACTGTTAATCTTAAGGGTAATAATAAGTGTGGTTCTCACATTGTATTTAAACAGCACATTTATTTTATTATTGTATCACTAGCAGAAAAATCTCATCTATATTTGGACTAAATAGTTCTCCCCTCAGGCTAGTTGTATTGTTTACAATTAATTTTCAAGCTGTTTGAAGCAATAACTTGTGCAATTGACTTTTTTGTTGCGAAGTAATATCAATAACAGTCCACTCACACAAAGCAATATAAAATTGATGATTTAATCTGTATGATAATAGAGAGACTATTGGTCTAGACGATCTTGGACTGAGCCATTATAAAAGTGAAGACAGAGTTACAAAGCTGTTTTCACTGACTAATAAACATCACTCATGACGCCTCCGGTTGCACCGAGCAGATCACCTTGTAATGACAAAAGAGGCAGAGGGACAAAAGACTCTGAAGAGGGAAGCTGTATTTATGGAAGCGGCGTGTTTGCGAAGTGCTGAACACTGACACCTAGACACACACCTCGTCCACAGTGAACAGGTCAAAGTGACACTTGGCGGTGCTGTAAATGGCACCGAATGACAACGCCTAGCCTGCAGACATGTGCAGACCTGCCAATAGGGTGTACTTCTCCTATTCCTCTAATTCTGTCTCTGGCAGCTGAAGGACGTACAGATTCCTCGAACTGCTGTCCCTCTGTTAGACTGTCTGTCCTGGCTGTCAGGTTTCACAGCAGCAGGGATGATAGAGCCTTCAGCGACAGTGGGAAATACCCATATCACAAACTAAAAGAGGAGAGCAGGAATTTTCAGAGATTACCAATTGATGAGATCTGCCATTAAAGTAGTAAAAAGTCATACACGGTAGGAAAATAGTGGAGATCGCCACCGTGACGTCTCACATTGACTTGGGGGTCTAAACTCAAGTTTGGCATTTTAACCTTTGCCATCTTGGATTTTTGAAGCCAGAGGCAACCATATTTGGTTGAGAGGGTGGCGCTGACTTTAACGCTAGCTTCTAGCTTGATTAGCATGGTGCATTTACAGCACACCACTTAGCCTTACCTCCATTTTTTCCCAGTGGCCACTTGCGGTATTGCAGCAAAAAAAATCTACTGCAGCCACAAAAATTCAGGCCTTGTACCGCCTTGAATGTTAAAGCTGTAGAGACCAAAAGCATTTTTTTTATTAGGCTGTAAACATGTTCATTTCTGCTGTTGTGCATTTTAACATGGAGTTCTATGGGGATTGACTTGCTCTTAGAGCCAGCCTCAAGGTGCCATTAGAGGAATTGCAGTTTTTGGCACTCCCGCAATGGCATTGTTTTCAGCTGTGGAGGTTTCCACTCATAGAGAGCATAATAATGATGTCATTTGTTACTAGACATTATTGCTTTGCATCCCATGCAGGTAACAAACACTCTTAAATGTTAGTATTTTTCCTCTGTTGAGGTTCTAGGGGTTTTTCATTTCCATTTGTCCCTGAAATCCTCTGTTTTGCATTCTGCCACTGCAGCATAAAGTATATCTGTGCCACTGGATTTCTATATTAAATATAAAAGGATTTTATTTTCAAGCAGGAGCACTTGAATGTGTGACAAATTATATTTACTTCAAAAGTCTAATCTCAGAGGTAGCAGCTTAAAGGGAGCAGCAGAGTACTTTGCGAGTCTATCTGCCAGGGGATTAAGGTGCCTTTCATTTCCAGTTTTTCAATCACTGTCAGTCACCTTAATGTGAGTTATTCCATATACAAGTATCTCAATACCTTTTTGTTTAGGGAAAAAAAAAAAAAAAAGGATCAAATGAGCTGCTGGTATCCCACGGCCGGATATAGAGCCTCACAGGTGCTCTCTTCAGGGGAAACTCGTGTTTCATAGGGAAATGTATCTGTACAGGCTTCGTGAATATCAATCACACACACACACACACATGCACACACTCAACATACGTGCATCTCCTCCCGAGGCTCTATTCACAGAGGCATTGATTCATAGGGGATGAGTCATCCCAGGAGGTATTGTTCTGCTGGCCAATCAAAGCGAGAGCTGGACGTCCGGTGTTTCTCGTCTCCATCTGTGTGTGTGGCTGGAGAAAAGTGTGTGTATGTTTAGAGGGGTCTGCCAGTGGGGGTGCCGCTTCCTTAATTGTACTCAGCTTTTGAGTTACATTCAGTGTCATTATCCACCTCTGAGAGGCTCCACTGCTCCACATTTAGGGTAATTAATGTGCTTTGTTGCTGTCTTTAATTTTTGCGAGTTATTTTACTGTAAAATGTCTTATAAAGAGAAAATGAAACAAAATCCAATATCAGACCTAACTGAACCATGAAGACAAAGCATAATTAGACCAATTTAAATTCGCTTTAGAGTATAATGCCTCAGTGATGAAAGGTTTTGGTACCAATGCACCACAAGACTAATGATAAAAGGTAATGAATGGTGATGATAATAAAGGATGATAAATTATTAGGTCAGGATTCACTGACATTTACCGATCATAACTCATAAGTATTGGTGAGAGTGTCTTCTGTTTTTATGCCCCTGTACTGTAAAACTCACCAGCCCTTTTTACACAGAGATCTTGCAGAAGGGCAGCAATGAAGACTAATTGTTATGCCGGCTTTGCTTTTTCACACGGAACCAAACAACGCAGGCAGAGTGCCGCCCTAGTTTGTTATTTTAGAAGGCATGGCAGAGTTCTGGAAGCAAAAGAGGTGTGGCGGGCATGATGTGGAACACAATAGCGTCAACCTTTAGTGTCACATATGACATATGCATCGGCAGCACTTTATAAACAGTCACAATAGCATAACATGGCAGTAACAATAATTTACCATCCCTGTAATGGCGGTTAACCTCATCCTCTGCCTGGAGGTTAAAATGCATTCTTTTTCATTGAGTTATTGCTAACTGCTGCTAGCTGCTTTTTAAATCTCCTGGCGATGTGTCGCAACCATAACACATCATCAAAATGTCACGTCCATCCCATCCTGCTGGCTATCCCTTTCACATAGAAACCAATTTGGCGCTGTTACTGGACCTTATTGTTCCCCCAAATTGTGGACATTTACAGCTGCTGTTCTTCTTTGAATTAGCTGTTAACTGCTTTTAGCCACTCTTAAAATCCCTTGGCTGCGGGTTGCATGTATGACACATCGTCAAAATGTCACACCCATCCCATCCTGCCAGCTGTTCCTTTTGCACAGACATCGATTTGGCGCTGTTACTACCTCCATTGTCGGTTAAAAGGCAAGACAGCTCTGCCCCCCCTTCCGTGATCATACCTTTTGTAAAGAACAGCGGGGTGAAAGAACAGCTTGATTTTCCCACCTTGAAAAGGCAGTGTAAAAGGGGCTATAGCCTCTGGATATTAGCATGGCAAGCTGTTACAGTACTTTTAAAAGGAAATTAGAGGCTTTTAATTTAGCTATAAATTTTGAGTAATGTTTAAGCCAACATTACTAAAATTAAAGTAATGTTAAAGTTTTTAAGTTCTGATCATTGGTTTTACGTTACTTGTATCTCTGGTGTTTATTAAATTGTAGAACAAAATGTTAAAGTTTCTTAAGCTTGTGTTAACCAAACACCTTATATCAGGTGTCTAACCAAAAACGCATCAATAAACCAAGTGACTTTGAGACGAGGGAAGCGGGAGTACAAAAATGCAAACTAATGTCT
>JAPZEB010000006.1:5734415-5761356 GCA_029783705.1 Chaetodon striatus
TACATTTTTTCCTCTTACCTGCAGTGTTATTTATCAAACTAGATTGTTTTGGTGTGAGTTGCTGAGTTGGAAATATCTGCCATACAGATGGCTGCCTTCTTTCCAGTCTAATGGAACTAGCTGGCACTCACTTTGTGGGCTCACTTTGTGGCACTCACTTTTTTTGGTGCTCAAAGCACCAAAAGAATACATTTGAAAAACTCAACAGCAAAGTCTCTTTCCAGAAATCATAAAGATAATCCACAGACTCTGTTTTGCCGATGCCATTAATGTTTACATCTTGCGCTGTCTCAAGCACAAGCCTCTAGTCTGCGCCATCAAACTGCTCACACCAAGGTCTGTAAATAATCTTGAGTAACCGGGGCATGATTTCTTGAAAGAGACACTGCTGTGGAGTATTTTAAGATGCATTGTTCAGGCACTTTGAGCACCACAAGCCAAGGGACATTTAGTTCCAATATACTGGAGAGAAGGCAGACGTGTCTACAGCTGATACCCCCCAAACAACAACAACAACCCACGTCAAAATAATCTAGATTGAGAAATAGGAATACAGGTTCGAGGGATAATGTGTACTTTTGATTTTGCTGGGAACTGTCCCTTTAATGGATGGATAGTTTGAGTGATCAAAAGTTGTCTTTAAACTGTTAATTGTCTGGTTCAACAGCAAAAACATAAAAATATTTAGTTTATTATCACAGAAGACAAAGAAAAGTGAACAATCAAAATTGAGAAGCTTAAGACATCAGATATTTTGTCATTTTGTCAGGTCATAGTGATCACTGGTGAATATCAAAGACTAATCAGCTATTTATTTACTGTGTTGAAGATAATGCTCACATACTTAGTTATCAGTCCTCTGCAGCTCATACCATCAGCTTTATTTGAATCCTCTTTGTCCTTTAAGTGCTGATGCTATCTAGCCGCAGAGGCTTATCACAGCATAAGGGCCCCTTTATCTGATCTGATCTGATCTAGCAACATTTCCCTCAAAGCATTCCACCGTTATGTCCTTTTATGAAACACAAAACAGTCTTTAGCTCAAGTAAAATGCGGTGAAATTCAATTACACCGTGACAACACACAGCCGTTGGCCCTCAGACAACCGTGTTAGTGCCGTGCTCTGTCGACTCGTGGGCGGTAACTTTGCACCTGCATTTTGTGGCCAAGTGCACAAATCACACTTCCACAAATAGACCAACTAGTCAAGTTGCTACCGGTGCTTTGATCAGTTTCAGTCATAAGCACTCCATGTCAAGTACCCAAACACTCAACGCAGCAGACAAACAGGATGTTGTATGAACTGGGGACACTGACTCATATACTTAATATATAACATGCACTGATAGACCTCAGTGGAGCGGGTACAGAGTAATGTATGTGATGTTTTGTGTTTTTCTGTGTCTCTGCAGTGGGCTGGGTTACATCCTGGGCTCCAGCGCCAAGGTGGCTGCAGGAGACTGGCACTGGGCACTGAGGGTAAGGGCATCATCATCCTCCAATACTGCACACAAACATGCACACAAAGACAGATGAAGCGCCCCTCCTGCAGGGCTTGGTGATGTCTTGGGTCCAGGGTCAGAGGGGTCGTTGGTGACAGAAGCACCGGGGAAACACAGACCTTGACAATGTAGGGAAGTGACAGAGCAGAGAGAGCCAAAGGCAGAACAACTCTCACATATATCCACATCGACTCAGCCTGCAGCCTCCTACAGAACCCTTTCTCAAAATGTTTCTAAAAATTTTAACATCCAACTCACTCTTCAAAAACGTGTTCAAGCTAAAAGGCTGTGTGTCGTAGTGGTTCAGTTCTGATCTGATGGCTGCAGCAGGGAAAGTGGATTTTTATTAAAGATCAAGGCTGGCTTTTTCTTTCTCTGCTGCTGTAAACACATTTATCTTTCATTACACTTTGCCCACAGAGGTCGTCTCCAGTGAAGCAGGATCAATGTGTGCCTCGGTGAAATAACAAGGTGTCAGAGCTTCCTCAACCTGTGTGTAGTGTCTTTTTCAGTGCAGGGACTTAATGACACATAGCATCAAGGCACATTTTGGTCCTGCTCAGGATGTAGTACTCAATGCCTGTTCCCAGCCTGTGCTCATCCACAGGTCATCGAATAAAGACACTTCGTGACGCCCCTCTACGTGTGATATTAATGCCAAAGGCACCTTTGGCATATTTATGAGATGCAACACATTTCCATCCAAATCCAGTATAAACCCATCAGCAGCAATACTTGATGCTGAGAGCAATGGGCATAGTGTAAGGCAGGTTTCTCTCTCATGTCTTACCCATAAACTTACTAGTTACTGAATTAACTAGGGCTGTGGGTGAAGTAAGAGCATGGGGACAGCTTCTATGTGTAACTTGATCGACTTTAATGTCCGAAAAAATAACATAAGACAACTGAACATCAACAATAATAGTTGCATCTCACATCTTAGAAATCGTCACCTTGGAATTATTTTTTACATAAAACAGCTTTATTCAGTGTTCATACAGGTTTCAGTCACCAGGTCAGTGTGTTTTGGGGATGAAAGACACCTCAGTAAAAACCTTCTCTCTCTTGTCTAGATCTTAAGTTATCAGAGAAAATAGGTGAGCACAGATGTGTTACAATATGTTTCAGCTGTACTGTGCTCTGTGAGATGCTATGAGACCCCGAAGGGCGTGACAAAGTGTCTGTATTTGATGACCTGGGAATGAGAACAGGTTTATGTTTCAAGTACTTTCACGGCTGCTCGCTGTGCTGTTGATTGTGATTGGTCAACCAGAATGTGTCATTACACCACAACTGAAAATACAGGAGTAGCCACAGAACAATAACCATCGGTTTACTACGGCATCTGCAGCAGCAATAACGTCTTTTTATAAACGATGGATGGCCATTGAAAGCACATGGAAGCAAAAATCACCTGTAAGAAATGTGTACCAGCGAAGCCAGTAGGCCTCTGTGTGAAGCAGTTTGACCCAGCACAAAGATTTGTTGTTACTACGTACAGGCTCACAAAATGCCCCAAAGGTGCTCCAAGAGCATTAAGCTGGATCCCTTTTAATTAAAGGCTGATTTCAGCTCTCTAGAGAAATTTATCTGTAGAATTTTGCTGAGATGTCCCAACGTGATCGGGCAAAAAAATCCTTACTGTTACTGTTTTGTAGTAGCACACTTACAGCGTACTTAGGAGCAGACACAGGTGTTAAATAAGAAGCATAAATCACTGTTGTCATAGCACTTTTTTTACTGGGACTCCAATGAGTACTTTAGACAAAACATTTAGTAGTCAACAGCTCTGTAAGGCATACCAGCGGTAATGAAGAGGACCAATGAAAGGTCTAACAGGACTACCCAGGAGCTGCTGACTTCAGGGTCAGGTTTTAAAATCCTTGACACAAATTATGACTCTTCTTAGGAACCGACCAACATTTTAAAGGAAGACATTAAACATCCTCTCAGCATGTCGCGGTGGAAGAGATTCCTGGATGTGACAGCTCGCCTGGGTTTGAGGAAACAGGACGTCAATTTTTTTCTTGTCTTGGTGGAGCATTAAAAACACACAAAGAGCAGGGCAGTTTGTTCCACAGCAGCCACAATGACATTCCAATAAAACAATCTCAAAGCCAATTAATCACCGGTGTGGCATGCAGAGGAAAACAAATACCAAGACATGAAAAGGGTTCAGTGCAGCCGTATCCTGCTTTAAGGAAAAAAACATCTCAGCGCTTCCGTTTGTTTTTGCCCAACGTGTTCCAGCTACCTTCCTTGTTGAGCAAAAATGTGGATGATAAGAAGGAACAGGGGCGGATGCATAGAAACGAGGAGCAAAAGAGGGCAGGAGCTAATTTGTTTGATTGCAAACCATCCATATAGAAAGTATCTAATGGGCCCTGTGGGAGTCAAGGTCAAAGGTCAGAGACTTCCGGTGTCTTGCTGAATAATGATGAGTGCGGAACAGAGCGAATATTTATTTTCTTCAAGATGAGCTTCATATTTTCCATTAAGCTGCCTCTGGCTGAAAGCACATGATAAGATTCTGATGTAGATGTCGAGCCAATTAAGTTGCTCCACACAAGCAGAGGAAGATTGAAGGGGAAGACGCAATATGGGAGAGAAAATTATCAGTGCTGGTGTAATCCTCACACCTTTGAGACCACTGCGTTGAGCCGCATTATCAGCCGCATTATGAGCCACATCAGACTCAAAATTACTCCTCGATGAAAAAACTTGCACACACACACACACATTTCACAGCACATAAATGGCTTTATAAGCTACAAAATAAAATATGATGAATTTCCCCTGACAGATGAAATTGGTTTTGCTTTTGTGAGTAATTTGTATTAGTTGAACAAATCCTCTCCTACACATCCCATCCTGCCTTTTGTCTTTGTCTTCCCAAACAGACACACACACATGCACAAACATGCTACCTCATAGCCCATAAAAGATGATAGTGAACATAATAGCAGAGGTTTTTACCTTGGTGCAGAGCTCACAAAGCAGCTCTCAAAAGCTCACATAAACACACACACACACAGTGCCAACAGAGTAAGCAGAGGGAATGTTTCTAGCTCCAGAGGGCTTGTATAGGATGTCAGGCGTATCGGCAAACACAGCAGCAGTCCTTTCAGATTGTAAACACAATGTTCTTTGTCCTGCATCTCATGTCTGCCCCCCTCCCACTATGAATATCACGTCAGTGTGATGTGTTAACTCCTTGGTCTTTCTCGCCCAAATAGGTGTCTCCAGTTTTAGGGATCACCGCTGGAACGCTGATCCTGCTCTTTGTGCCTGAGCCAAAGAGAGGCAGCGCTGACCAGATGGGACGCATCAAGACCCGCACGTCCTGGCTCTGTGACATGAAGGCACTCGCCAAAAAGTAAGGCGTCCCATCAGCTTCAGAGAAAACACCAGGTTTTGGGGATATTTACCAGCTACCTGTGCAGTGATGAAGTCCCAGTATCATTCATTTTCCCCAAGAGCAATGCTTGCTAACAATTAAGAGTACACTTGTTGAATGACAGGCAATAAGCCAATTTGGACACAAATAAAGCTGTAACGATTGGCAAAATAATTAGTTAGTCAATCAACATCAAATTAATCGACTATTTCAATTAAGTGTCTCAGACAGATTTTGGCCCCAAACCTGGATATTTTTTAGTGACCCATGGTTCTTTTCCAGGGGCTTTTCAGCCTCCAAACGCTGGTGTTTTTAGGGACTCCTGGCTGTTTTTCCTGCTGCTTTTTAACCCCCAAATGTGGCTGTTTTGTAGCCACCCATTGCCGTTTTTCCAGCAGGGAAAGTGCCATGAAAAATGGTTGTTTTTTACTGAGACATTTCTGCTTTTCCAGTCGGGATTGTGCTTCCAGAACCAGGACTTTTAAGCCAAAATAGAAACTTTTCCAAATCATAACCAAATGTTTTTTGTGCCTAAACCTAACCACACGTTAACCACAGTGTTGTTGAAACAAAGTGTCATAAGAATGTGCTTTGCAGAAACATACAACACCAACTTGGTTTCTTGATCAAGAAAATAGTTAACAGATTGATAGATAAAACTAAAATAATAATAAAATAAAAGTTATCCTAGAACCCTAGAGTCAAACACACACTTATTTGTATATATTCACCCATGGGTAGCCTATAGTAGCCATTAGAGGCATGGAAATGTCAGCACAAGGCACAGTGAGCCAGTATCATTCACGCACCACCACTCTGCAATACTGCTGAACTGTGAAGGGAGCTATGCACCCTTGACACTGTAGGCCCTTGTTATTATATGACCTGTGGGCTACTTTTCTTTAAGAAATGTCATAGACTCTGTACAGCAACTGTGATGCAGACATGCAGAGAGCTATTTTAGGAAAGCAACCACAAATTCATCACCTGCACAGTGTGACTTTTAGTTGTACACATTCACGACCAATGGAACGTGTTGAAGTGTTATGTTTCTTTCATAAAACTGTCAACTGCATATCATTTCAGTTTACTTACCATTCAACACAAGAGCTGCTATAAATTCTCATTTTCTCACCTTTGAGACAACGCTAATCTTGTCCGACCCCGTAAGCTCCTGTTGTGTTCCTTTATTATCTGTTTGCAGTTGTTGACAAAAGAGAACAAGCGAGATGTTTGAGATTGTGTAACAGAAGCAGTAGCTTGTTTATGTTTGCCTTTTGTAAGCCGAGATAATCACCTGTTTGATTATGTGCTTGTGCGTGCCTTTCTTTGTTTGGCTAGTCGGAGCTATGTGTTCTCCTCCCTGGCGTCCGCGGCGGTGTCTTTTGCCACTGGTGCGTTTGGTATGTGGATCCCTCTGTACCTGTTCAGAGCCCAGGTGGTGCAGAAGGCGGCAGAGCCCTGCACTGACGAGATCTGCAGCAGCACAGACAGGTAAAAGGGTAATGACTAAAAGCAGAGTGCAGGCTTTGAAGTCACTGGTGTAATCTGAAACCTTGTAAAAGAGAAGGAAACCGGTAACCTTTGTGCTGGTAGCTGGGTGAACTGGACTGAACTGCTGTAGCTACAGTAGTTCAGTCTGGTTCATCTGTTTATTTTAGAGGTATTTCAGTGTTGCAACATTTTTAAAAACCAAAGCATTCTTTAAATTTGTGTAACCTGCACGGACTAAAAACTTGCATGATACATGTTTGTCTCTGCTCTCTTGTGTAGCCTAATCTTTGGGGCAATCACCTGTGTGACGGGTCTGTTGGGTGTGGTCATCGGAGCAGCCACCACACGCCTGTGCCGCCAGAAGACAGAGCGAGCCGACCCGCTCGTGTGCGCTGTCAGCATGCTGGGCTCAGCCATTTTCATCTGCCTCATCTTCGTGGTGGCCAAGAAGAGCATCATAGGAGCTTATGTAAGGCCCAATACCATTCCTTATTTTTTCTTATTTTTAGTGGTTGAAATCTTTCCTATAAAATGAGACAACCCTTCAAGACCCTGATACGGCATCAGTAGTCATTGATGTTGGCTTTTACATAAATAGTTTTGTGCTGTCTATCAAGCAAACAAGTCATCAAAAAAAGAATACTGCTTTATTATCAGCCCACTAACAGTGCTCTGTAGGCTAAAGTTAGCAACTCATGCTCCTACCCTGACAGTCTGCACTGATATTAGAAGAGGTGTAACAAGTGCAGCAACTTTGCTGGTGGACTTAAGTTAAATTTCAGGCATCATATACCATCCAAAGGGGGAAAAGAAACAGAAAATACATTCATGGGCTTCTATTATTGCTTGTGCAGCCATCTTGCTGATGATTTCTCTGGAGTGTGCCTCTGAAAAACGTCAGTTTGGACAGACATTAAATTTTTGGTTGGAATGAAAATCGAGTTGTTGACATTTAATGACGTTTGAATTAAACGTTGTGTGAACATTCATAACAACTAAATGTCATTACTCTATGTCAAGATGATGTTGACAAGAGACACAATAAAACATTTACATCATCTGTCTTTAGTATTCTACGTCAGATAGATTTGGGATTAGACATTGTCCTGACATTGAATTCTGCTCACCCGATGTCACAACCTAAATTCAACCAAATATCAATATCTAAAGATGTTCGTGGCCAGCTAGGAACACCTTGCCCTACTCTTATATCCCAGCAAGAATCAGATCACCCTACCTGTAGAGGTGAACCCGCAAAACAAGGCATGTATTGTAGTTGAGCCTAAGAGTTACTTCCTGTAACTATTTGGTATACATAGTTTCTGCAGCAGAGGATGTTTAATCCAGCAGTGGTGGGAGTCATGATTAGGTCCCTAAATGTTGGCTTTCCTATTTCTAAGAATCAACAGTGTCCTCAGTGAAAAATGTTCCTCTGACAAAGAGCGATTACTATGTTAATTATGGATTAGCCTCAGGGGCTGAGAATTAAAGGAGAAAGTCCGGTAACCAATCTAACAAGAGAGAGCTTATCGGGTGGGGTTAATGTTTGAATCAGGAATTAAGCAGTAGCAGGACACCTCGCTTGATGCCAGTTCCTTTCGGGCCCAGAGGCAGTGAGTGGGTGTAGCTCCTCATAATGAATAGCCTTAATTGCAGGTTAGATTGAAATGGCCTCAGGAGGTGCTGCAGGTGGCTGAGGCTCATACCTTGTCTGGCCAAAAGTTAAAAGTCGCAGGCGAATGCCCAGAGAGCTTGTGTGTCTAATTGCCTTGAGAAGCAGGAAAGGGTGCAACTTAACAATCCTTGCCCTGAAACAATGCACTCTGGGCTGTTGGACTCACCAAGCACAAATTTCTCACTCTTATCAGAGACAAAGGAATAGGAACTGACTCTCAGCAACTTGGGCGGTAATAATGCTGGAAGGCTGGAAAAGATAGGAAATATTTCCCATGCGTGTAAAGGAAAATAACGAACAGCCTTCCATATCCTAAATATGTAACCTTGGCTGACCTCAGCATGTTTGACCTCTGACTTTTTTACAGTATGTGGGAGTGTGTTGTTTCTATGTATGTTTAGGGTGATAAGGCACTGCGATAACATGCCATGTCAAGCAACAATGCATTAAATATTAAACAATAACCTTAATTAAATGCTCCGTGATCCACAAACTGTATAGAGTATTTTCAACCATGGCTAAACAAAGGAGTTACTAAATGATACATAATTACTCGCTTAAGTGGTGGTTTTGACTTAATGAATGAATAAACTCCCACGAGGTCAAAGGCACACAGTTATTAGGTGTTTTACAGAGGCAAGACTCAATTAGACCTGAGGTGTCCATATTAATTACATGATTACACATCTGTCCAACTCAATTTTAGACCCAAGCCTGTGTGACTGAAAGGGCTTTTACCAATGCACTCAAGTGACACCAGTTTTCCAGATGGATGATGCACTCAAATGTTTATAATCTCAACGAAGAAGAATAAATTCTGACAACATACAACACCAATAGTTGTTTCACTGAACAAAAATGGTGTTACACAGTAGCCAAAAGCAATTTTTTGACTTGTAATCATTTTAGAACGTGTTTGGGGCTATATGGCACCCATCTTTAAAGGTGCTACACAGCATTTTTGTAAAATAGCGAATACAACATAGTCCTGTATGGACAGCATCCACTTGTTTGCAGACCATGCATCCACCACCCCAACCTCCCTTGTCACGCGCACTTTCATTGTTTATGCTACATCCTTCATTACTTCCATCACCACATTGGTCACATGATCGCAGCCTTTTTGATTAAATGGGTTATATACAAATTCTGGAGCATTGCTTTGGGTAGGTATATGTAGAAACAGTGCATGAGAACAGCTTAAAAGAACAGTGGAGAGGCTTAAAAAGTTCTTTGTGTCGCAGTGGTGCTATACAGCACCTCAACCCATGCCAGAGAACTCCTGAGGAGCCAATTTTCTGTAGTATAACAGACCTTAACTTTGAACATGTGACTTCACTTCTTCTCAGACTACTCTACTGTACTATATTAAATCATCGTACAGTACAGCAGCAGTTGTAAATGATCAGCTCGGGTTTCACGGCGAAGCGCTGACAGATGTGTCATATTATAAGGCGTGACGTGGCCGTAACGATTGACCCCTCGCAGCTGTTGTCTCGTCAACACGCAGCTAATCTGAGGAAAGGCCGGGCTTCTCTCTTCTGAGAGGCAACATGTCGGTCACGGTGTCTGGTTCGCAGCTCTCAGAACAGACTTGTCTACATCTCCTCCGTCAGACTCCTTCTGTAGCTCTCTGTACTGCACTGTAGGTCTGGCACACCAGCCGAAGGGTTATTCCCCAGCAGGAAACACACATCAAGCGGCCGTGTTAAAGTGTGCCAGACGAAACCAGCCAATACAGACACATGAGATTCCACTGCAACGAAATCCTTCTGGGTCTGTTTTTAAGAAAGTGGCCAAATAGTAACACCAGCTGGTACCAAGCCGTGTACGTACAGCAGCCCACATGCACATATAGTAAACTGTATGTCAAGTCAGCCATGTTATTTATGTTTTCTGGTCCACCCATTCAAACATAATTTCAAATCTCGCAGCTGGATCTAAACATAGAAAGTGTTAAAATGTTTCCACATTGAATACACTGCTTTGACAAGAATAAACAGTCCTTATCATGCTGTGTTGTTGTTCAGCTCGTAGGCTAAATTCTCAGCTCAATGGGACCAAAATGAAGGCCTTCATCTCCACGTATAATTGGGCCACGGCATAATAACATGTTTTTAAACCACAGCAACCAAAGCACTTTTATTCAGCAGTAGATTCCCACACACACAGTAGCAATATCTGCAAACCTCCTCTTTTGGCTTCATGTCTGGTTAGCAGTCCTTTGTGTAGTGGAAATGGGCTGATCTTAATTAGCACCACTAAATGGACGTTTTTTTCTTTCTGCTTTATTTAGGTTTGCATCTTTATTGGAGAGACGCTGCTTTTCCTGAACTGGGCCATAACAGCAGACATTTTAATGGTAAGTACTGAGAACCTGTACTTATCCACTGGGTCACTGGAAATTCCTGCAACAAACTGCTCCCACTCAATTAGACACAGTTTTGTTAAATGTGTGAGTGGACTCCAGCTTGGGTGGCGCTGATAATTACTGTCTCTACCAAGGCTACATCCACACTAATACGTTTGCATTTTAAAACGCATAACTATTGCTACATTCACACCGAGTGTCCACACGACTCCGGCATTTTGAAATCCCCTAAAATGGAGACCTTTGAAAACACTGCTGACCACGTTCCAGTTAGAAAACTCCGCCTCACTTTGCCTGTGTCTCAGCCAAAAAGTTGCACTTAAACACATCGCAAAAACTACGGTCAGCAGCCTACTAGCATGTATGTTCTGTGCCAGCGTGAGAGGAAATAACTCTCCATATCAGCAACAAATTACATTTACTATGCACTAGCAAACCATAACACAACAATTACGAACCGTAGCTGCAAAAAAAAATCATCTTGTTTAATATAACAAGTTTGTTTCAACACCCTCTTGACTTAAGTCGTTTGTTGGTTTTCTTCACTTCTGTTTCTCTTCTTGTGCACGGAGCTGAACTACCAATCCCAGTGATTTCATTCACTGACAGGCATCGCTGCCAACGCCAATTGAGACTTTTTAAAAAGATGACACAGACCTCCACATTTGCTTTTTGATTGGGTTTTATAAGTCACGACATGTCAAGCCAAAACATTATAGATAGGTCTACATACCTTTTGTGATTTTGTCCTTCTTGTGTGGGCGCTGCTTTTCCATTGCCATGGCGTCCTTCAGCGATAGATATCTATCTCTGTACTGCTCTGATATCTCGCTGTATTTTCCTGTTCTGTTCTGTTCTGTTTTCCGCTGACTTGACCACCTTACTGGTCTTACTTTTCGCCATCTGCTTAGGATTTTCTGTAACTAAGCAATCGTTCAGGCATGTTAGTGTGGACTGAGATATGTTCTGAAACGGTGCTAAAACACTTGTGTGTATGGAGATTGTTTTCGTTTTAAAATGAAAACGTACTAGGGTGGATGTGGCCCAAGATTTATACACTGCACATGGAAACAAATGGAGGGGAGTCCTTTCTCTGATGTATGTTTTGGCATCTAAAAGTGAAAAGTGAGCCAAATTAAGTTAGACTTTGAGTAAGGTGGGTGCACCGACCAGTGCCTGAATTTATAATCAGGTTGGAGACTGCGGTGAGGATGTAGAGACAGAGATAGGACATTTTTACTGTGACTGACAGGTCTGCCTGGGGTGTTCTGACCCAATGAGGTGGTCCCTGTGCGCATAATTGAAGACTGCAAGAGTTGTTTTAACATGGCTGAGTGAGTCTCCCTACTTCTGTCACTTCATCACCTCAAATCATCTCATGTATTTTTCACAGTCCCTTTTTTTTTCTCTCTCTCCTTACAGTTTGTTGTTATCCCCACGAGGAGAGCAACAGCGGTCGCCTTTCAGAGTTTCACCTCTCATCTCCTGGGTGATGCAGGAAGTCCGTACCTGATAGGCCTGGTAAGACTCCAAAGGAAAAAGATCTGTGAGGGGAGGATGTATTTAGAATTTACCCCATGTCGAAAATCCCAGCACATCTTCAGTGAGCGCCACATTCATGCACACCATCAGATACCAGTTAAGCTCTTGCTTTAAGTGGGCCAGTGCAAAGTGAGGTACAAGAGGAGCTTTTAGCACACGTCTCAGGAGGGCTGGTGAACAGAGTTGTGATTTCACCACTGCTCTTCAGGCTGTCAGTGGCGTTTTCTAGTAAATCTCGTGGTTCCCAGGAGGGGCCGGTGTTACTGTATTTGATTGGTCAGGAGATGAGAGAGTGGTTCTTACTGGGAAGCTAGGCCTCTCAAGGTCACTCAACCCCCAGCAGCCCCCCCACCACCACCATCCAAACGGCATGTATACATCCAGGAGGCCGGAATACAAGAGCTGCTTGCTATTCAGTGAAGTGTAAAACAGGATCCACCTCAGACTGTCAAGCAGCATTCTTCTCATTCCCGGCAAAGAACAAACACTTCTGGAGTTAAATTGTAACTCCATAGAGGTATACATTCTGTAGCCTATGCCTTAAATAAGCGGCCAGGAATGGGCTGTTTTGCATAGACAACACACAAAAACATGCTGCAGTTATGTCACAGCTGTACTGCACATCATAACGTCACATCATATCCTAACGTTTAATTTCTAATATCAGTATTTAAGATACACTTTGGTGCTGATATAATGCTGGAGAAAGAATAGACTGCCTTAGTGTCATGTGTTTACATTGTTTTGTTGTGCCTCTGGCTCACAGCCTGGGTCATGTTAACAAAGGCGAAGTGGAAGTCTTTGATTAGTGAATCAAACTGATCCTCGAGATTCTCCGTCAGGGCCTGACAGGCTGGCAACAGACGCAGCTGTCTGTCGGGATGCATTCAAAGTGTCCTGTTTTTCTTTTCTTCCTAAAATGGAAATGTTAAACTATTGTCGCAGCCAGATAAAAGGGGCAGTAAGTTATCTCCAAGTACTGACAAGCTCTTCAAAAGACTAAACAAAACTGGCATTTACAAAAAAAAAATCCTAATTCCAGGAAACAGAATTCGGCTCAAAGACTGGCGCTGTATTGTTTCTGCAGATCAAATATAACCCAGTGTTATCTTATATTCTACAAACCTCCTACTGAAACATTAATAGATGCAGCACTTTGAAATACAGCGTGACTCAGTCTGAATCAGTTAAATTCTTCTGATGTAAATATTGCAACCAGTAATGACATGTCCAAAGTCTACTGTATGTGGCCCACCACAGAATAGTGGTCAGTCAGGCAAGTTCACTCTAGTACACAGTTTGTAGACATGCACCAAGCAGGAACTATGCAGGCGGAACTAATGTGTTCATATATAGACGATAAACAAGCAAACAAATACTTACCCAACAGCAGACATTTCCTGCGAGGTAGCAGGTCGACAGTGAGGACTGCTGCTTTCAGGAGCGGTGGAAAGTTAAATACTTTTACACTGAAAGATGAAACAGTTGCATTTGTCTTATTTGAGTTGGATTTTTTAATAAGCCATATGATGCAAGAAGCAGCTGCCCCCCAGGTATTTTCACGTACTCTACTGGCCATCATTCAAAAAAGTTTGGACACCCATGGATTAGGTTACTGCACTATATCTTTACGTAGAAAATAATCATTTGCTGCTAAAATAATGCTCTGAATGTCATATGCACCTTTAATTAAACAAAAACTATAAACATTTTCTGGTCTCAGTATCTCAAATTTGAAGATTTGCTGCTTTATTGAGCTTTTTTGTGTCAACTAATTATAAAATCAAGAAATGTTTGGGGGTTTTTGACTGATAGTTGATCAAAACTAGCAAGATAAAGATGTCCTTTTGTGCACTCAGAACCTTTGATAGGCTCTATTCACAAATTTCAGACGTTTCATGGATTTAACAAATTAAATGATGAATTCATAATGAAAATAACAGTCAGTTCCACCTTCAGTTTCAACCTTACAGCCTGATATGTGGAAAACGAAAGCTTCCTATATAACTGCCTTTCTCTGTCAGAATAATGACACACACACACACACACACACTGGCATGGCCCCACAGATACCCAGTCACTCCGGATCTCCATCCAGCCTCCGGGGTCACGACTCTCCTCTGAGTGACATACCGAATGTCCGGGGGTTTCTCACTCCTCCACAAACCCCCAACCAACGAGGCTCAGAAAGCTCCAAGTGCGTCACCACTCACTGCCTCAGTTCCTGAACTGAGGTTTAGCACGCGAGTGTGATGGACGTGTCGTGACGCACACACATATACAGTCACCCATGCAGACTGGCACAAATCCTGCGAGTGAGCAAAGTGGAGAATCTCAAGAAAAACAGACGGGTGGTTATTGCTAAGCAACCACAGGAGAAAGTGAGCGAGTGAGTCAGTACATTTGGTCCACAACTGGGTTTTGACATGTGTGCCAAACAGACCTGAGGATGATGTGCTCATCTCTACAAACCAATGTGGTGCTCCCAGTGCACCATAGTTGCTTTTTGTGGGAATGTCTGCAGATATTGGTGCCTGGATGCCACATAACTGCCACTTCCTGTCGTGTCAAAAAGTGCATCTGAAATTCTCTTGAGCTTGAGCTGAGATCCTCCTCCATCAGCACGTAGACCAAAGCAGTTGTCACATAAGAATCCCCCGAGAACCGCTTAATGGACTGCTCCTATACTGTACGAGTAGGACATGGCCGCGGGCAGAGTGGGTGGCAGGGGAACGCCAGGAACAATCTCTCAGCAATCTCCCAAGAAATTGCCTTCTAGCTTGATAATTAGACATGCAGCAGTTCACCATGTATTTTTAGCTAAGCCGTGCTGTGCAGGCAATTTACTGTACCTGACGAAACAGCTCTGCAATGGCCACACACACAGCTGCTGGACGCACACCAGATTTTGTCACACATGTGCATTTTATTAATTTTCTTCCACCATCCTCTCCTTTTCTCTGGTCGCTCCTTACTAGGGATGCTGTTTCAGTTTATTTTGCTTCTGATAGTCTGACTCATTCTGCGATTACAGCTGGTAACACCATCCTGGTGGTGGGACAGCGTTGCTGCAGAAACACAGTGGCCACCTTCTGGTCTCCCCCCAGGTAGCCCCAGTGAGTAAGCGGCTTCAGTTTGAGCCACAAAACCCCTTTAGCAATGTTGTGTTAGCACCATTAGCCATGCTCAGAACAATCGTAAAGAGGGTTTGTCTGTTATGCCACAGGGGGAGACCAGAGGTTGGCTACCTCCTGCAACAACACTGTAGGGTCAGGGCGCCATTATTAGCAGTAATCGCATCAAGCTAGCTTCCACCAGACGAGGCTAGCACGCAGTGCAGTAAACTGAAGCGTGGCAGAATTAATCAATAGTCTGACATGGCCAATGTGACGTCACCCATTTCTTTGTGGACTCCTGTTTTGAAGCCAGGAGTTCAGCATTTCAGTTGTTGCCACCTTGTTTTTGTAGCCAGAGGTGACCATATTTGGGTGAGAGGGTGGCACTGTGGAGGAGCATGGGGTGGATCTGACTAAGACGCCGAAGATTCTGACGGCAGACGCCCTATCATTCAAAGCAGACCGCCCTTAGTTATGTAAACATTGGCATGTAAACATGGGGGTCTATGGGGAATGAGTCACTTCTAGAGCCAGCCTCAAGTGGCTGCTCAAAGAACTGCAGTTTTTGGCACATCTGTTTTAGCTTCATTTTTCATCCCTGGAGGCTGCTGCTTGGTAACCAGTCAAAAATATTCTCAGCAGTCAACCGATTAACAGTTAACCATTGACATCCCTTTACTCCTCACGATACATTAACGGACACATGAACACAAACTGTACACACACTGCCACTCCCTCCGACATCCCCTTGTCAGCAGTTCTTCAGCTCTCTCCATAGAGAATCTTATTCTGCTGACGCGAACATATAATCAATGTGCTTCAACCAGAGTGACCTACGACCGCTCAGACTCTCACTCACACGTGGACAAGAAGCCCCCTCTTGCTCCTGCTGTGCATACATACACATAATCTGCTAAAAGCTACCATCAGCAGCCTCCTCTCCATCACGATTGTCAGCACAGTGATCTATGTGTGTGTGAGAGCTGCCTTATGAGTGACACCAGGAGGCAGAAATGGTCACTTCACGCCCACTGTTCTCCAGCTGTTGTTTTCCTCAGCGCCACACATGACAGACTGAATGTTACTCAAACCTTTTACAGCAATATGAGCTATTAGCTGTGAAATCCTGCCTCTCTTAAAACAAAAACAGGGCGTCTTACATCATGCTGTGTGTCACTTTTATCTGTTGCTATGATAAAACATGCAGAATTCACTCTGCATGTGAGTCAGTGTGAGCGTAAAGCCAGCACAGCATCATGTAGTGTGTGAGAGCATGACTGGATATTTTGGGAACTTTTGGTGGATGATTAGTGTGAATAAAATCTCTCCTCTCTTCTCTCTGTGTTTGTCTGTGTGTGTGGTGGTTTTGGTGATGGTGGCGTGGGATGTGTTTGTCATTGTGTATTGTGGTGGCGCGCCTGTATGTGCAGATCTCAGACGCCCTTCAGGAGAGCTACGCTACGTCAGCGCTGTGGCGGTTCCTGAGTCTGGGCTATGCCCTCATGCTCTGTCCCTTTATCATCGTCCTGGGGGGCATGTTTTTCCTGGCCACTGCGCTGTTTTTCCTGGATGACAGGGAGAAGGCTGAGAAACAGTAAGTGACTCAGACGTTGTTTGAATAACTCATCATTATTTCATTTGTTATTTAGTCATTCATTCTTTAAATATTTAAGACATGCTTGAAATGTCCTCCACTGACTTTCTGAGTAAGAGCACCAAAAATCCAAACAAACCACCTCAGAGCAAGAGGCTGAAGAAGGAGCAATAATACTAGTGTTATTCTGACCATAGATAAAGAAACATAAATGCCTCATAGAGTGATTCAGGTGTGAATTTTTTTTTGTAGACAAAAGAAGGAAAGTTAATTAGCGTTGCCCTGGTTCTCTCGTCAAAAAATGATTTTGGATTGTTGCCAAAAATAAGCTCTGTAGCAGAGTTTTGTTTAGTAAGATAATCTTCACAAATAAACATCACTTCTATGGATTTACAAGCATAAATGCAGTCCTCAGAAGTAAAAAGCCAACTCTGATGAATTATTTTTCACCACTTAACACTAGCATCAAGTAATTTAGTTGATTTAAGCAAAATACAGTGTATACACTCTGAGCAACACAGTCATTTTAATGAAAGCCGGGTACATGAAAATACTTACTGACGCCCAACACTTGTCACTGCCGACGTGCGTAATGTGCTACAAATCAAAGTTGAGGTGCCCTCAACTTTTTTCAGCCCTCCAGTGACACAGTGAGGCTTTAACCAATCATATGTTTTTTTTCTATCAGTAGTACTGTGTTATTCAGCTTAGTTAGCTGACATTATGCTAGCTTTAAGATAAGACAATATATTCCTACATTAGTCCCACTGTAGGGAAATTTCCAAAGCAATGAGGTGTAAACAGGGATGCAATGGGGCACTAAAATGTGATGTTAAAATGGGGCCTTTAGATGGCGTTCAGTTGAGGTTCTCAGTGGCAAGTAGCAGACACACACAAGCCCGTGACAACATGATTACACTGACAAGTGACTGAGCATTACTTCAATGGCAACTCTGCAATAATGTAGCTGCTCATGCTGTGGCATTGTTGCTCATAGTGTGGACACAGCCTAACACACTCTTTCTTGAATGTCCAGCAGCAATAATTGCCTAAAAATTGAGATTGGAAACAAAATGTTTTTTTTCCTACTACACATAGATCGTAAATTCATGAATATAAAAACATTTTATTATATATAGCAGTGACGTTGACGTATCGCTGCAACCGGCTGAGACAGTCAGTGTCTATGTATATATGAGTCTGAGTCATACAAAAACACAACGGTGTCATAAATCTGGACCATGTTATACTTTTTACCCCATTGTTGGAGTTCAACGTGTGTCAGGGACAAGCTGCCCAGTGGTGCCAACAACGGTGCCAACCCTGCAAGACTCAGAAATGCCCCAGAGCCAATAGAAAGTCAAAGTCAGCTAAAAGAGCTCTGGAGCTGACACAAGCTGTTCTAGCCATCAATTTCTTTAAGTGTGCTTACTTAGACTTTTACCAGCTACCGCCCCGTCTTATTCATGCATTCATAGTTTCCTCTTTGAAACACTAAAAACGTGAAACCCAGAGGGCATGGTGGCTGGTCATGGCCTTAAAAGGCTAAAACAAACACACTCATCCTCTTTGAGATGGTGAGACATGACTTCTTGTTTCTTTCTGACTATTTTTTCCCACTTTTTTATCACATTGACTTACTCCCCTGGTGCCAGCACTCTCAGAAATGACTTCCTTCCTGTTGAAGATGAGGGACATTTTTAGACGGGATGGCAGTCTGATGTCTGACGTCTGTCTGCAGTCGCCTTGTCTTCACCCTGTGGAGTTGGTCGCTTGTTGTTCCCACGCCAGTACCCGTCTGAAAGAAAAAATTTAGTGCATATTAAGCCCATTTGTAATCATATGTTCTGTGGCGGAAAACCTAAGATTTACAAAAGAAATGTGGAAACTTAACTTCAAGTTTCAGTTTATAATCCTGGGTACAAGCTACCATTCAAGCTGTTAATATGTCCACTGTGTAATGTTAATAGCTTTAAAGAGGTGTGTGCAAAGGCACCACTAAGCCGTGCTGTGGCCTCTGTTGGGTTTGCTCCAGGAAAAAGGGGAAGAAATGTGAAACAATGACTAAAAGAAAAGTCACACTCTTGCCGTCGTGCCAGGAATAGATACTAGTTTGTGGTCCAATATGTGGCTCAAGTTATCTCACCACATTATGGCACAGTCTGGGCAGATGGCACATGTTCACTCAAACTATATCTAACCACAACCCCTTCACTTTCACATCGCACGCTGTAGGGCAAAGCTAATAGAGCAACAGATGGAGTGAAAAAAGCCTCAGATATGAAGCAGAGACGCTTAGAGGCATTGAGGTTATTCCTGTATGTGCTTTTTCACAAAATCCTTAACATACATGTGTGAGGGCTGGCTACATTTCAAAGCCAATACACCATCTAAACTTTTGGTTTTATTTTCTGATAAGTTTATAAGTTTTACCAGTACAAAAATTGAATAAAGTCGTTTCACGTTAAGAAATTTGTGTTTCTCCAATGCTTGTCACAGAGGAGCTTCTAGTCCAGTTCCTGCAAATTTGTGCTTACCTTTTGTCTCTAACGACTGAAGGTCCAGATGTTCAGGAGGTTTTTACTGGGAGCTGAATTATCTGCAGAGGTCTCTTTCTCACCAAAACAAACAGACCTGGTGCTTTAAACCAGTAAAAACACTAAATAAAGCAGCTTCACGTAAAAAATTAGTGTTTCTCCAGTGCTGTTCTGCACAGCAGGGACTCGAGCCCCAGTCATTAATGTTAAAATGCTTAAGACCGAGATGTTCAGGACATTTTACAAGGAGCCAAATTATCCGCAGAGATCAGAATCTGAGGATAGTATTTGATGTGCGCCATGGTCATGATGGTTTGGTGTTTCTATGGGTATACAGTATGTTGTTTGCTGAACGATATCATATCGTATCGTATCATACGGTATCCTATTGTATCATATCGTATCACATCTCATCGCATAACATAACATCACATCACATCACATCGCATCGTATTGTATAGTATCATATCGTGTTGTCTCTTCCTCTCAAAAACAGACAGACTGGTATAAAAACTGAATAAAGTAGTTTCACGTTAAAAATCAGTGTTTGGCAGGCATGGGCTGGACGTTTGCTCAGCTGGTTTCTCTGATAATTCAAGAGCCAGACGTCCAATGACTAAAATCCATCATCTGTTTAAGATATACAGATAAAAACCACCAATATCAAAAAAATGTATCTTAAAAATATGACTCAAACTGGATAAAAAGTCCATTTTTGACAGCTCCTGGCAGACAACCACAACCCTGACCCAGGAGCAAAGAAGATATGACACCACTGCAACGCTACAGCGAGCAAATGACACAGACAATGTCCTTGACTAAAATGACAGATTACTCTGGGGTTGGATATTGTTGGAATTGTTTGGGATAATGTAAGTACACAACTCAACAAAATATGCAACACTGGTCTAGTTATTTTTAGACATTCTAATACAGAAAAGTTATAGTTAGTGGAGAAAGCTGTCAAGCTGCAGACCACGATTTGAGACCAACAAACAACACTGGTTGTTTTTTAGCAGGACATCACAGCATTTCCTGCTGCAATTGTGGCACCAAACACAGGCGTGTCAAAAAAAGTGGTTTTTGGGCCTATACATGTCAAACATGCCTGTGGTTAATGCCACATGTTAACCACAGCGTTGTTGAAATGTAAAGAAAAGTAAGGTTTCGACATATCCGCCTCATAATAACATACAAATGTTACATATCTGTGGTTTGCAGAAATCTACAGTGCCAGCATCTGGTCTATCAATCGGGTTGACATTCATGCATTCAGTGCAAGTGCATGTTTTAACATGATGTCAGGACTTTACACTGAGAAAACACTCATTGAATATCAAATACTTATTCTCCTATTTTTACTTAGATACATTTTTGTATCTACCAAAGATCTGCCCTATCAGAAAAGTTCATGTTCACCTCTGCTTTGCTTGCGTGCCTGACCTATAGATGGGTTAATCATACACCAGCTTGTCAGATTACATCCAGGTGTGTATATATATGTAAAGCAAACATAGCGTTGCATACCTCACATAGTATACCAAAGGCTTCTAAAGAACTGTACAGATTTGTACTTCACATACCAATGAAGAAGTACCTCAAACTTAAACAGCAGCAGCTGTTATGTAACAAGCTGCAAACAGCACCTCGGGGACCAAGAAAGATGACAACATCCACAACTTTGTACAATCAGGGTTGCCTCATGACTGTGATATTTATAGATTCCATTCACGCTATAAAACCCCCAATTTATAAATTCCCCCTGAATGCTTTGTGACTTTTTTCCCCCTCCTCTGAGTGTGTCCTCAGATACTCAGCACTATTTTTAAATTGCGCAGAGCCGAACAAGTTACTCACTGGAGCGCGCCTTTCTATTTCCAGCTTTAAAGAGTGCATTATTATTTCTAGGTTGTTAGCTTTTTTGGGCTGCAGGGTTGCCATTAATAGCTCAGGTTCAGTGCGTGTTCCCCCCCTCCCACGCATTCACCCAGTCCACATTTACACTTAGTGATGTGTGAGAGCAGAACTGTCTCATCTGCCATGCCAGTGCGCCTTGACAATACTGATTCAGTGTGGGTCAAGGCAGGCTGAGCTCTGCAGCCTGGAGGACCAGCAGATTTGACAGACCGAAGACGACAGTTAGCATGTGATGAGTGAAATTAGAGGAAACTGGTGGAAAAAGAGGGTAATAAAGGTTGAATGTGGTTTAAAAAGACCTGTCTGAAAGTATCTGGGCGTGCCTAATTCCTGAAACTATTCCTCTCTCCTCAGGTTGAGCCAGCTGACACGGCCACCCTCCTCAGTCAAGGTATGACCAGGTAAATTGCCTTTTCTCCTAAAGACGCTTTTACACTTTAGTGCTTTTCACATCAGCAGTTTAAGTGGTTATTAACAAAAAGAAGGTCTTGGAACATTAACATTTATAGGGCTCTCTACTCATTACCTGAGGAGCATCATGTAGAGCTTGTCTCATTAAAAGGAACAAAGATAAGATAAGATAAGAAAAGAAGAAGTTTTTTCAGTACTTAAAAGACACTTTGAACTGAGGCTATCCAGAGCTTAAAGGGTAATTTTAGTACTTTTCATCCTGGACCCTATTTTCACGTTTTTGTGTCTAAGTGACTAATGGAAACAACATTTTTGGAAATTGGTCCCGTATTGAGTGAGAGCGCTGCAGCCAACAGCTGCAAAACAGACTGCAATGTAACCACTGCAGACTGCAATGTAACCACTATCTGTACCGTCATTTTATGTTCACTAAGAGTGCTTGTTTTTGCCACTGACAGGCTCAGATTGTTGTTACAAGTGTCTGACAAGTTATAGAGATGATTCCCTACAGAGATAGACCTTTTTGTCAAACAGTAAGATCTTTTTTGTTTCACCAGAAACACCCTAAAATCCTGATTGTCAAACACACCAAACTCCATTTTAAAAAGCTGTGATTTTAGCGCATATAAAGTCATTATAATTTTACATCTTACTGTCTGAATTAGGAGTTTATTTTAACAAAACCAGAGTTGGTGATTGTTGGAATTCTCAAAAGATGAACCAAAATATTTTTTGTGAGCTTTATTTTGTTTCTGTTGACTTTAAATGAAGTGTTTTTTACAATGATTGAATTACTGTTTATTTAAATAGAGTCTGGTGGGTTTGGCGATAGTGAATTCAGGGCTGTTTCTGATTAAACAAAAAGGTTTTTACTCTTTCATTTGTTAAAGAGTAAAATCTATCTCTGTTGGGATCATTTCCCTAATATTGTCAGACAGTTATAATAACAATCTGTGCCTGCCAGTGCCAAAAACAAGCACTTTTAACGGACAGAAATTAACAGTGTGCAATTGCCCAATAACGTTACATTGCAGCCTGTTTGACCGCTACTGTCTGCAACCCCCTTACTCAATACTGGACAAATTCCAGTATTTGTCGTCTTTGTTAGTCACTTAGACATGAAAACATGGGCAAACAAGGCGCAGGTTGAAAAATACGGAAGTCACCCTTTAATGACAGCGTAAATTCTGGAGGTGATAAACGCAAACATACCCAAATGATTGATCTATGATCCATTTCCCGTCCCATTGTGCACGGGGAGTGTCATGGCATTCTTGGAGTGGTGGTTATTTGACCAGCTATCTGGCGTCTTATCAAGACCTGAGCTGCCTTCCCTCCTTCCTGCCTTTATCAGACTCGCACACATGGTGAAAAACCTCTCTAATTATTAACCGAGGAAAGAAAAGACAATAATTGGCAGCCCACCAGCCAACTTTGCACTGTAGGACAATGGGGAGCTACTGTAGTCGCCGGTAAAGAATAACAAGATTAAATTCTGACTCACTGATTAGAGGGACAAGGAATCTGTTGTGACTTATTTGTAAAGGTTATCATGTTCAGCTGAAAGGTCAAGGTCTTACCCCTTCCTAATCATTGCTTTGTAACCCTATCTGTGTTTATTTGTCCGACAAACATTTATCAAAATACTGTATGTACTGGAAAAAAATAGGTCATGTATATGTGTACTGCTGGGTTTATTATCACCACGTCCTAATAACACTATGTGTGTGTCTGCAGTGGGAAATGTAGAGGGTCGGAGTGATAACTGTACGATAAACAAATCACTCAGTAGCTTTCCTAAAAATAGTTTACCTAGATAGTTTATTTCTTGGTTTGCAAGGAATAAAAAATGTCAACAAAGGTTTGATTATGAGCTCACCGCGAGAAGTTTTCATGATAAAATTGCACCAACTTGCAAAAACCAGGAAATCGAGGTGTGTGTGGGATTTCTGTTAGAGATCAGTTCAGGAAGCAGTGTGTTCTGCCAGTTGCAGCTCCCTGCTGTATTTGAAGGCAACAGTCGATTTGGCAGAAAAGCTGTGTGAAGGTGCAAATTCCTGCAGGCAGAAGACAGGATGATCCCATGAACTATAAAAAAACACTTAATATCATTGCTGACTATTTTCTTAAGGCTTCATTTGCGTATTTAAATGTATTTTTTACCACCAAACAACAATTCTCGGTTTGTATGGTCATGAAAAACCTGGAAAAGTTGTAGAATTGTAAACTGCAATTTGCAGGTGTGGAGAATTTTTGAAAAAGATTAAATATGCCCAGACAGTTTTGGAGAAGTAATGGGAATATGTTATGCAGACACCTGTATAAGAGAGTACATGTGGTTCAGTTAAGATTGTCTGAGGTGTCTCTGCGTGGGTAGTGTCAGACTTCAACCTGAGTTGTACCTTTTTCTTTGACGAAATGTAAGTTCGTGCAATGCCAACAAAATACCTATTTAATAATGTCTGGTTTTACTTGAACAAGTATAAGGCACGGCTTGAGAAAGACCAGGGACAGGACATGCAGAATTTGAACCTAGTAGCTAGCCATGCTTAAGGAGCTAACGTTAAGCATTGTACTAACTCCCATCACTGGCTTTTTCACCCTGGTGAGCGAAATGACACCTGCTGCCAGTTGTAAGGCTTCCCTCTAGTCCACCACCAGACAAGGGACCATTTTGGGTGCTGTGTCAAGAAACAAACCCCTAAATACAGATGTACTATGGACGCCAAAGGTGGCTAATTCTCACCATTCTAAGACACAAGCCAGCTTCTTCCCCAGTCAGATACTTTTTGTTTTTCATGAATACACACAGGTTTCAGAGAATATATGGTCACAAAAATCATAGACAAGTCATGGAAATGTTTTAGCGGCATCCTGGTGTTCCATTTATCGATCAAAAGTAATTTATGACCACTGTAAAAATGTTTTCCTATTTGCATTCAAGGACTCTGATATCTGACATTTTAGCATCGGCTGATGAAAAGCATTCAGGGTTCAAGGTCTAGCTTTATTGTCTCATTGTTCTGAGCTTTATTGTGTTAGAATATGGAATTGGACACAGCGGTGGGAAGGGTACTGAAAGTCGACACTCAAGTAAATTACTCCCATAAAAAATGGCTCAAGTCAAAGTGGGAAAAAAAGTACCTGGTTAATAAATTACTCAAAGTGCAAGTTACTTTTCATTTTAAGATTTTTTAGGGTGTGCAGGCCAGTGCAAAATTATAGCAGTAGCTTATTCTTAGTTCTGGCTGTCATTTTCCTTTTTCCAATTCATTTTAACTGAGTGCCACAAGAGTTAATTGGAGGGTGATTCAGAACACCTGTTGCACAGGGTGTGGGGACTGATTCCAAAGTAAGAATTGAGAGCAGCTTGGTGCATTTCTCCCCGAGGCTAATCAGGGTGAGACAACGCCCTTTCCCAGGGCTTAAAAGAGGTGGTGAAATGCACAGTCAGGGCATTCTGATCCTTCCTCAATCTAATGCAGACCTCATGTTGCAGATAGTGTCAGCCAGAAACTCTGGAAACTCTTTGCCCTTTTGAGACATCTTTACTTTGTCTTGCTGTTCTGTTTGAGTACGTTCTGAAACTGAGGTGGAGGGAATATTAAAGAACCTCCCAGGTTAAAGTCGGTAGTTGTTGGACAGATTCACCAACCCTCCCGCCTGCCTTATTAGGACTTCCGCCACCTTAACTTTCATTGTTGTCCTGACACATTTCTCCCTGATGCCTCCAGGTGTCTTTAAAAAATACGGCAACCAGCTCCATATCATGCCAACACGAAAGGATGGCTTTTTTCGTCTGTGTCTGACACTGGAAATAACTGACCGCGCACCAGATTTCAACAGCTTTGGAGTCAGACCGGGTTGAATCTGCAGCGTCTTTTAATGTGCCAACACTGAGCCTGTTTGTAACGCCTCATGCTTGCAGCTGCACCACCACGTAACATAGCCTAACTTTGCCCCAAAAAAGTCATAGTGTGATGGATCACCCATCACAGGCAACTTTGAAAGCACTGCAAGTCGATTTGCATTGTGCACTGATGAATGAGAGGCAATGGTTGTCTTGAAGGCAGGAAATCAATCTAATAAAAAAGTTGTGCCATGCTTTGAAAAATAGTCTGGAGAAATATTAAGGATACAAGATTTGTAGGTAACGGACTACAGTATGCAAAACCAACAGTATGGTCTTCTACTTTAAGTACTGCAGTGTCATTACCACTGGCAGGGCGACATTAGCATGCACAGCTAATGGCAGGTGACATGAAAGGCTCCCACACGGCTGCCACACATATCAGGTTTCAGTGGCAGTTCGTGCTCTCAGCCTGAGGGTTTCGTCAGCTCTCTGTCGCACACAGCAGCTAAAGCGTTTTCTCCCTGCTGTCACAAAAGGCTAATTATAGAGAGCAGTGATTACAGCTACATGAGGTCAGAGTTGAATATGCCTGCGAACTGATCATTTCTATTCCAAAGCGAACCACCCAGACGCTCTGTGGTGATTGATTTTCAGCAAATTTGTTTTGGAGGATAATCCAATCAGTGACAGGCGATATTTCCTCCCCCGAGTCTGACTCACAGATCAATACAGTTCACAGTTCATCCGCTCTCTGATGACAAGTGTTCAGTCTTCACACTCACTCTGACTGCTGCTCTCAGAGGTACAACACACTGCTCTGAGATACAATTAAGAAAGAAACACAGGGACATGCCATCATGAAGTGCAGAGGTAGATCAAGAGGACTACTTAGATTACAAAAAGACTGTTTGGCTCTGACAAAGAGTGGAAGTGAGGAAGAGGAATTTAAAGGAGGAGAGGAAAGACACACGACTGCTGAATAAATGAGGATGAAGACAAGCAGTAATCGCCTAAGCTGTTATACATCGCAAGCTATTAATCTCCGCTGATGCAATCCCAGACGGAGATCAGATACACTGAGATCCAATTAACTTCCTCTGCAGGAGGAGCCGGCCTCCGCTGACCAGATTCACCCAACACCGCAGGATAACTAGAGGACATCCCCGAGCTGGGGGCTGTCAAAAGATCAGCATGAGATCTGACAGCGGAGCTTCACACTCATTTATTCAGTAACCACAATCCCACACTACTCGAGATGGAAACTCTCATCACGAGGCAAAACTCTGATTTAGTCGCCGTTGTCCAAACGTTAACTGTTAAGTGTTTATACAGCTGCAGGCACATTCTTTCCTTCTCCTCTTATCATTCAACAAAAGCTATGAGTCCTCAGTCAGCAGAGTGGGTTCATGGTGACGGGGAGGGCAGTGACCACAGACCTCACACACATACACACATAGGCTGTGTTCACATTACAAGCAAATGTGGCCCGAATTTGATTTTTTTTTTTTTTTTTTTTTTTTTTTTTTTTTTTG
>JAPZEB010000006.1:5785014-5795233 GCA_029783705.1 Chaetodon striatus
CATAGAGATCCCTTGCCCCCCCCCCCAATCAAAAATAGACAAAAATTGCTCTATGGTGGGTCTCAGAGGGTGTGCATGTGCGCATATGTCCAAAGCCGACTACCAGTAACAGAGAGGATGGACAGCCAACTCACGTGTTTCATTAAAGAGGAAGGAATCCTGATACTCCTTCATGTACTGAGAGGATCTGGCCTCATCCAGGAACAGAGAGTAAACCCGTTTGATGTCCTCTACCTGGACTTCTGTCCCCTGAAGAAGCCAAAACACAGAGATGGTGATCAACACAAACACTACTGAAACATAATCTGTCCGATTAATTTAGGACACTGTTTCTCAATGTTGATAACATTGAGTCTTTACACATGTTACAGCTGCAGCAAATCAACCTGAATGTCCAGTCTGAGCTTACCTTGCGTTTGCGACACACCAGTCCAGCAGTGCTGATCAGCTGGATGGCATAACGCAGCGATGTCTCCATGCCTATGCGGGTCAAGACAGTGTGAGCCTCCTCGCTCAGTTCAACATCTTCCTCTTCACACCTGAAATGAAACCATGCGAGTTAGGATGCTGGGAAGAAACAGCGCAGGAAAGTAGCTTGCTGACAGATGATGAACGCAGATTCTCACCGGATCTTGAGGATCTGCCTTGTCTCTTTTTCGGTGTAAGGGGAGGTGGCGATGATGAGCAGGCGATCCAGCAGGTCGATGGGGATGCCATGAGGGCTCTGATAGTTTGTGCCACGGATACTAAGAGAAAAAAAAATGTCACAAATTCAATATTTTTGCAGTCCTCTATCAAATAACCACATATACAGCTGATGAGAAAAAAAAATGGCACCAAACACAAATATTCTATAATTCCACAACTCAAATGATGAGATGGGAGGAAAATGTAGAAGTAATAGTACCGAGTGATGCCTCTATTAGTGGCCATGATGAGAACTGGGGACAGGTCACTCTCCAGGGCACGATTCAGGAAAGAAAAGCACTCCATGTCCAGCATATGGACCTCATCAATAAATAACACCTGGAACCACAAACAGAGAGAATTAGTCAAGTACAACCACAGACAAAACAAATATAAACACGCGTAGTTGCACCTACCCCAGGAATGATCTCTGCCTTGCCCTCTTCCCTCCACTCACACACTTTGGCATTAATCTGCTCGCGGACTTCAGACTTGATCTCTCCGGTGTCTCCGGAGAATAGAGCCAGGAAGCCTTGTGTGCGGCTGTTGATGACGTCGATCTCGTGGAGGGACACTGTGTGCACCACCTCTTTCCTCTTCTGTAGCTCTCCCTCTGGACACTGAACAAACTGTGTCTACAACACAAATACCAAAAAACATGTTAAACATTTGTTCCATTAAACATACAAAAGGTAAGGGTCTGCTGCTAGAGGTCCTTTTATCAGAACAAAAACAAGAGGAGCAATGCTGTCATTGCAGTCAGATTCTCCTGGTTAGGATTCCCTCAGTGTTCATCACTCAAACGGTTTTTGCCAGGGACCAAATTATCCGCATAGGTCTCTTCATATCCAGGACCAGGTGATAAAAACTGGGAAAAACACTGAATGAAGCAGTTTCACGTTTCTCCGACTCTGTTCGGCTTGTCGCAGAGGGGCTGCTGGCACACTTCCTGCTAATGTGTGCTCATCTTTTTTCTCTGATAACTTCAGATCCAGACGTTGAGGAGATCTTTAATAGTAGCAGAATTATCTGCAGAGGTCTTTTCCTCTCCAAAATAAACGGACCAGGTGATTTAAACTGGTAAAAACACTAAATAAAGCAGTTTCATGTGAAAAATCAGTGTTCCTCCGATGCTGTTTGGCACGGCAGGGGCTGGAGCTGAGCTGCTACTATGGGTTGCTCAGCTTGTTGCTCTAATAACGAAAGATCAACATGTCCAATGATGTAATTTCCATCATCTGGTTAAAAACGTCAATGATACAAAAAGAGTGTAGTAAAAATTTGGCATAAAACAGGATAAAAACGTCAATTTATGACAGCTTCTGGCAGATGACCAGATGCAGGCGCAGAGGGAAGGGGGGTTGAACATTGTTAGAAACATTTGGGATAATGTCAGAACTCAACTCAACAAATTAAATAACATTGTTCTTGTTATTTTTAGACATTTTAATGCAGAAATGCTACATATTATATCTTTAAATGAATTACTATTCTACAATGAATTGTGAGAAGGCAAATGAACGTGGAACATCTGCTGCAGCAGTGAAATTTTAGTGATGTGCCAGTTAGTGGATACCTGAGCTCCCATGGCATCATAGTCTCTGGCTCTGGTGAAGGAGCGGCCCAGCTTGCTGATCTTTCCGGTGGCTTTGTCGATGGTAATAACATCTCTGACAGAAAACATCAGAGAAAGACAGTTAAGATGACGTGTGGCTATCTGACGGGCCTGAGTGATCCTGATGAGCAAAGATCAATGAACAAGAGATTAACTTACCCTGCTTGAACCTTCTCTTTACTCAGACTGTCAATCATCTTGTTGCCCAAGTCGTATATTGTCTCCATCTCAGTCGTCTTTAGAGTCAGCTTGCCCACCTTGGCACCCTAAGAAACAAAGATAAATATGTCATTTCCTTTTGGCTGTGACTGCCTTTTAGTAATTCAAACAGTGTGGTCTGGTATAAGGAATGACTTATGAGTGCACATGGAGCCGACATGTAAGCAGCTTACCGTTCCAGTGGCCGGTCTATCAATCTGAATCTCCACCACCTCTCCTTCAATAATCTCCGTCTCTTCTCTGTGAAAGAAACCCACCATGAATACTGATTGCTTTCGAACAATGAGAGTCACAAAACACAATTATTGCTTACTCACTTGATCCTCACTCCGATGGCTTTTCTAAAAGCTTGGCTGAGTGCCTCAGTTTTGCTCATCTCCAGAGAAAAGATTTCACTACCGGCCAGCGCTGTAAAGGGTGTATCGGGGCCAAGAGACTGGGCGATGCCTGCATGAAAAGTATAATCTCAGTTGAATTTATACTCAGCTTTTTAACTGGAGAAAATAAACTTATGCTTCAATGAAAATATTACTTAAGCCAATTACAACAACAATATGACTTCCAGAGGAAGATGAAATGATATTGTGTTCTGGAAAGCCTCCAACGTGGCCCCTACCCATAGCGATGGCAGTCTTTCCTGTGCCAGGTTGGCCAGCGATCAGCACTGCCCTGCCAGCGATGTGACCGTCTTTGATCATCTCCAGGATGACCCCCGCTGCCCGACGGGAGGCCAGCTGGCCGACCATCCCCTGGGACACCTGCAGGTGAATAGGAACAGGTACCCTTGAAGCCAAACACGTATTAAAGCACATCTGGACATCATTATGTGCAGTAATTGAAAATATCTGCTAAATTCATAACATTTCTGCTTATAATCAAAAACTGAGCTTCCACTTGACATACACTGGAATCCAAGCACACAGGATTACCTGAGAGTTATAATCTTAACACATCTATATACATTTCTTTAGGTGCTCAATGCCACCTCAAGAGGGAACAAGTCCCACAGCTACATAATATGAACTTAACGCTACCTGTCTTGGCTCCAAAGCATCATCCAAACCGAGACCACGAATGTGAGAGTGCGCTCCTACACACATGACAGAAATTAGCACAAAAATATTAACCACATTCAGACCAGGTACAACATACATTAGGGCTGACCTATGACAACACACATGCAGCAGTCATTAACGTGTATCCATTAACAGCTGGGTGCTAGTGTAAATGCAGACGCTTACCAATTCTCTCAATCCGTGTGATGTCACGAACCTCTGGAACCTTTGTGTTCGCCATCTATATTTAATTAGAGGCAGACAGCAGAGTTATCTTTAATATAAAAAACAATTATCAGTGTCAGAGTATGAACACTTCTCCTATATTTTTTACAAAACATATCACAGACATGTTTGCTGTGTAAAAGTCAGATAAGTCTCTGAGACCTGAACGGACTGGTCACTTAGTGGTGCCTTTAGTTTAATCCAAATGTAATGAAACGGCTTCTAGCCATTATGCTGCCCACTGTTGGACTGTTGTTATACATAAACTTGCCTGTTGGACACTGTAATAACACTGTATCAAAGGAACAGCCAAGAGTGAGACTCAAAAAATGACTCAGCATTATTCATGGGAAGTCAGCAAACAGCAAACAACAGAGGAAATGCTTTTATTACCCTTAAGAGCAAAATATCATCTTACAAAAATACTGCCATAAGGCAACCTTCCTTAGCTGTCATGATGCTTTAGGCTCTGATAACTTTATGGCTGAGTAAATATGTGTGTAACGAGATGTGTTGCATATGAAGTATTGGAAAGATATATCTTAGTGTTCACATTTTTCTGTCTCCCTCTTTTGCTTGTTTTTAAGCATATCATTGGCCCAGATGTTAGGGCGAACATCTCTGAAACCCTTCCACCTTATCTATCTTTAAAATGTAAAATAAACGATTTTGGATTTCTCTATCGATATCTGATTAGCCAACTAATTTGTCCGACGACCGATATCGATATGTCCACTTTTTTTCTCTTCCTAATTTTAGTGATCATCAAGTCTCTTTTATAGTGGAATTAACATCAACCAGCAGATGGAGACATGAAATACAGTACTTTTCAATGTATGTAATATTCACTCATTGTGCCAAATAAGAAAAGGCATGTTGGCTGATTCTGATTGGCTGATTCGGTTCATTTTAAAGCCAATATCGGCAAATACCGATGACTTGCCGATATAGTTGTGTATCCCTAGTCTTTTGTTTGTTTGTTTTATTTTGTTTACTTTAACTGTGATTATTTTGCATTATTTGTGTATTTATGTGTGTTTATTTATTTCCCTTGCATCATTTATGTCATATACCCACTGAAAGTTATCATGGGTGGGAGAGAGGTAGTATCAGACAAAACATGTTTGAACAAAATGTATCTGAAATTAATCAACAAAATCAGTGCACAGGTTCATAACAGAGTGCTGGCTATAGCTAAAATCAAGGACACAGCTAGGAGTGAATCAAGCGTCTGCCTCTAGTACAAAGAAATGGTCTGGAAACTGAGCTGAAAGAAACTCAGAAACTTTTATTGAATCATCCAAACAGGACAAAGAGGACTGAAAACTGGTATGCTGCTAAATAGAAAACTTTACAGATATATACTTTCCACTTGTCTTTACAACAAACCAAGTGCCTCTGATTCCCAGTGTATGTGTATGACTCCTGGTCCTGGATCAGAGCTATGTCCCTCAATGTTTTGTACCTCTATTGATGCTTAAGTTCTTTTTTTAATTAAATAGGAAAAGCACCACGTTTCACCCTAAGTCTCAGAGCTAATATTAACCTAATTATAAAGGTAGGATCACATAAATTTAAGTCCGGAGTCTGTCCTGTCCAGTTGGTTGTCATAGTGACAGTTGTAACGCATGCCACAACACAAGACTATGGGACCGTCAGCCATCATACTGTGGCGTTTAATTTGTCATATTTGTCACTTTTAAAAAAGCATCCCTGTCTGTCAATAACATGAGCTTGACTCAAACTATCTGCGGAACCCACAACTCTTACCTCTTCTCACAAATCTAATTTCTCGGCACCGCTAGTTCAGCAAAACGTAATGCTAACGCTAGCTAATGTTATGTTAGCAATCTAGCTAGCTCCATTCATCGGTTTTCTGTCTTCACTGACGTCGAGACGCCGCTGAAGATTTACTAATGAAGCAATTTAAATTATATTAACCCTGGTGCTGTGTCGGGAAGTGAAAGAGCAAGATCTGAAGTATTTATTACAGTTATCAGATAGATGTTAACTCACCTGTGCAGCCACACTTGCGAAAATGTGAGAATGCGGCGCTTCTTTCTAATGGTGCGCAGAGTAAATGTGTCCGGGGAGAAACAAGTTCTTCTCTTTCCGTGTTAGTTGTGAAGTTCACTGCCCTCTGTTGACACGGAGGCCTGTGTGAGCGTGTGACTGCCTGTCTATGTAGGTTTGGATAGGAAACTGTGTATTCTAGCTTTTTAAAGCGATTATATTGCTTTCCTCGTGCCCCCATTCAGTGCCTCAAAAAATGTAGGAAGATTTTTACATGCTACCCTGTCTCCTGTTTGCTAGTTTACAAAGAATTGTGTCTATAAACTAAATTAAACTGTTGACTACACATTTCCTTCAGCTTTCCTTTATATAATGTGGGATTAACAAGACAAACTTGGACAAAGTTTGCAGATAGGTAGGGTGAATTTGTTCAGGGAGGCAGCCTCTGACATGTTATTTGAAGTAACCAATCCCACAAGAAAAGAGGAGGTCTGTGTTTGCAGGTTATAAGACATAGGTAAACTGGAAAGGTATAGTCGAGCAAATTAAAATTGCTTTGTTATGCCAGACTTCTTGTACTGTTTCACATTGTTTTGCATCTCCAATCATCTTCTTACACACTTCCACAGTGAGGTGAACGGGGGTGAACAGAGGCCAGTGACAGCCTTGGTGAGCACTGTGTACATCTCTCCACCAGAGGTAGCAAGGCTCAAAGGTAATTATGAATGTTTAACAATTTCTCTGCAGATCAGCTACAAAGTTACAGCTAACTGACAGTGATGACCTAGACAGTCTACCATTATTCTGCATTTTGTCAGGAGCAGGGGAGACTGGGGCTGCTTTGAACACTTCACACTCTGCATAATTTTTGTTAAAATATTTAAACCAGCTGCAAATGAAAGGTTAAGATCTTACCTTTAACTAAATATATTCTAATGCACACAATTGTTCTCCAAAATTAGGTGTTTTTGGGTAAAAGTCAAGTTGTTCATGTGTGCCAACTAGCCCTATAAAGGCTCATTTATACTCCCTTTACATAGGAAAATGGATTCGTCCATTTTAAAAGTAAACATCACTGCCCTTATCCTCCCATTTGTCTTTTATAATGGCATAGATACAGCCAATAGATGGCACAAGAGGGCAGAGTCAAAAGTTTTGTACAATAACAAACGAGGCAATGGTGGAAGGGGGCGTAATGTTGTACCTCTTAACGGAGGCAGCACTCCAGGTGGCAGTGGTCTGTGCAGCCAGTATATACATCCCTACAGAGAATTATTTTCATTATACTCCTAATGTGTTCCCTTCTGCCATTATTTAAATTTATTCATTATGTCCTACAGTTGTATCTCACTTGAATTACGCTACACTACCTTAAGATCTCCAGTGGTGCTGCTCATAAGCGTTCAGAAAATATGCCCAAATATGGACGAAATGAACGCAGATCCATCTCCATATATGACATTGAGCATAAAAGAGCCCTTAGGGGGTTGGTTTGCACAATCTTAAAATGCAAACAATAGAAGCAAAAATTAGAACATTTAAATAAAAGAAGAACCAGAAAACATAAACATGTAATAGATCATATCACAATGTTTCTTTACAATAACTTCTGAGCAGCACATTGCTTAGCTTCAGTGCTGATAGATTTGGTTTATTGAGACTTTTTAACTTTTCAAAGTGTTAACATAACAGGTGGTTGACCCATGTGGCAACAAACCTCAAAATCAGTGTGCCAACCAGCCCCGGTCACATTTGACCATGGGCTGGTTGATCTGTGTAAAACGGCAACTAAGATAATAAACCTTTTAAAACATGGGAATTGGGATCAATCAATGTTTCTCTTTCTAAGCACCATATTTACATCATTCTGTCGTGACAGTCTGGAGCCTTTCTGTTTTCAATCTTCCAGTCTGACCCCCTTTGCTCAGGGTAATTGTGGAAAAATGTAATTCCAGAAAACAATCAGTCAGGTATACAATATCACTGAGCGATGGCAAAACTTAGCCACTGACCATAACCTCAAGGATTCTGGAGAAGTTTTCATATCCTCTCTGCTATATCTTCAAAGTTTCGCCTAAAGGCAGCAGTTTAAGGAATCCACAATCTAAACTCGGGGTACTGAAAGTTACAGACAATCAGAGCTGAAACAAACCTTGTGTTGGACTGTGTCATCAGCTTTGATGTTTTCTGGTGTCTAATCATTGGCTTGTGTTTTGTGTTCTGTCTTATGTAAGTGAGCCGTTTGATGTTCAACACATTTAATGTCGAGTTAAGTAGCAACTAAAGGAGGAGATGGCTGAAAGGAACAGATATGGGAATATGTAACTAACACACTGCATGTACCAAAGTCCAAATGAAAACATTTTGTCATTATTCTTGTTCCAGAACCTTAAAATGTTGCCTAAAATCTAAAATACAGTCTTAATATCAGGCTACTTTGACATTTCATAGTTTTATCTCCTACAGTAATCAAGTGTAGCTACTTTCACACCTACCTTTTTTAAGATAAAAAACTTTTTTTGCATCACTAATACTGTAACGGCCTAAATCCTTAATGACTAACTCAATGATAAAGCTCTTTAGAGTCAGACTGGACCAAACCACAAAAAACTGCTGCTAAATGAGGATCAGCCATCTGTGAACTCATGAGACTCTCAGTCACACCTTAGCTACTCCTGTACGACTCCTCTCTCAAACCTCTCAGACCTCCACGAAGACAAAACACTGCTCTTCACAGAGAAAGCATTAACTCTAACATACAAACACGTTCTGTCTTTCATACTGTCTTACAACCAATGCATTGGTGTAGATTTCAAAGGGGACACACAGGACACACACACCCTTCCACGCCCAATGAAAACATAAAAGTAGCACAAACGACTTTTATTTTGACAAAATTAAGGACATTTTCACCATAAATTGATGCAGAAGAGGCACAAAGTGGTGCATATTGAAGAAATCAAGGAAAAGAAAGAAGCAGGGATGACCTCTAGCTCACCTGGTAGAGTGTGCGCCCCATGTAGGCTCAGTCCTCTATCTTCGGCTATACCGTGAATAAAGCCAAAAATGCCCAAAAACTAATCTTTGAAAAAAACATAAAGTAGTAACTTCATGTTAACTTTATGTGAAGTTCGTAAAGAGCCAACACCTAACCAAATTTTTTTCAGAAAACTGATCTAGGTAACTTAACTCATCTAAACCTAACCCTTTCCTTAACCTTACTATGTAACTTTACTTATATATACCTAGCCTACTTAACTTTATGTTAAGTACATGACTTGATGACTCCCACGATTCTTTTCCAGAGCCTAACCTATGTGACTTTACCTTAAGTTCGTAACGTGACCACGCCGAGCTGTGATTCTTTTTGAAAAACTAGTCTACGTTACTTTACTTATCTAAACCTAACCTACTTAACTTTACACCACAACTCTTCTCCAAAACGTAACCTACATAATTTTACGCCAAGTTCATAACATGACAGTGCCCAAACATGATTCTTTTCTGCAAACCAACCTACATAACTTTACTTATCTAACCTAACCTAGTTAACTTTATGTTCAGTATGTAACATGACGACTCCCAACCACTATTCTTCCCCAAACCTAACCTACATAACTTTACGCTAAATACCTAACATGACAACTCCCAGCCATGATTTTTTTTTCAGCAAACTAACCCACATAATACCTAATCTACATAACTTTCCATTAACTATGGAACGCGGTGATGCCCAACCATGATTTTTTTTCCTAAACCTAACCTAAGTAACGTGATGTTGATACATAGCATAGCAACACCCGACAATGATTCTTTTCCTAAATCTAACCGAAGTAACTTTATGTTAAGTACAAAATGTGACCACATCCAACCAAGATTATTTTCCTAAACCTAATCTCACCAGTAGATTAACTAATTCATTTAATGTCATATGAACCATTGTATGATGTTGTTGTATGACAATACGTTGCCAAACCTATGTCTTTGAACTGATGCATTTTATTTGCTTATTTTGAATGCTGGTGATGTTGATAACACATTTTTATTTATCTTAATCTCGCTCTGTCGGTTGGTCAGTCAGTCCAAAAAAAATCTTCCTACCCTTTGGCGGCCACAGTTTTTGCCCTTGGAGGCTGAATAAGGAGGTCAAGTGTGTGGGTTTGTGTATTTGTGTTCATGCCAATTGGCTAAAAGTTGCATACTTTCCAAACGGATTCACAGACTTGCACAAGATATTGTGTCAAGATGGGTAATGAGCCAAAGAACAGCTGATTAGCTGTTTGTGCCAACTGGTGAACATGAGGGTTGTTTGAGGGAGTAATCCTTGTCCTGGTAACAAGTGTTTGAGAGGTTGTGTGTGTGTGTGTGTGTGTGTGTGTGTGTGTGTGTGTGTGTGTGTGTGTGT
>JAPZEB010000006.1:5811735-5823292 GCA_029783705.1 Chaetodon striatus
GGAAAATAGGAAAATTCTTATTTGGGTAGTGACGTTCAGTCTCTTACTCCTGTGATCAAAAATGATCTGAAGCTCAATTCTAAGATTGTTCTGTAAACCGTTTCTTATAAATCATAAATAGCAATAGCAACCTCTGATCATCTTATTATATATCATTTTCAGGGTATAACAACTTCAGGTTAGGGCCGCCCATCTCCAGTTTAAGCCACACCCACTTCTGGTTGAAAGCCTGCCCACTCTGAGTAAAGATACGGTACAGATAATATAGTTGGTTGAACAGATACGGATATAGATAATGGTGTACTTTCTCATCCCTAATGACAACTTCCTCCACCATCGGTGCCATGCCCACAGTCCAAAAGTCACTTCTGCTTATTGTTATCATGACACCTTAAAAATATGGGACCAACAGTTTAGTTTGACTACAGTCCCTACAACAGTTTGAATTAGTCCAGTCTTTATAAGGACAAACTCATTTAAATGCTGACAGACACTGAAAATGTGCTGGTTTTTGCTCATCTCCTTGCCAAGGTTGTCGTGACAACAGACATGCTTACAAGTGGTCTGTTTCAGCACTCCTCGTTTTTGTTGAACGTACCAGTATCACCAGAACATGTTTCTATGTTGTGTCTTCCTGTTTTTATTACTCACACTCGATGAAGTCAGTCCCCGTTTCCTTTAATCAAATAGTCATTTGTGTTCTCGTGCACATTCCCTGTGAAAGTAGGTTGACCTCTCTCCTTGAACTTGGATTTGGCTGTGGTCTGCTTTATTAAAGAACACTGGGACTTGTTGCAGACATGCTACCCCTTTAGAGAGGCTTGTTATTGAAGGTATAGTGAGCAGGATTTTCTAAAGAAAGAATGTACAGACTCATACAGAGGTGATCCCTCTTAATCATCACTTATGACCCACTGGCAGTGTGTGGCGGCGTATTTTTCTGCAGAGACTCTGCCCTCTGCCTGTAGTTTCTTATTATCTTCTTACAGTCTGTGCTCGGGACGTTTATGGGCGTGTACCCCCACAGCGCTCAGGTGAGGTCAGGGCTTTATTAAAATGTAGTCATTAGTTGCAAGACTGTAAGCAGCAGGCGTTCAAGAGGCAGAGTGCTGCAAAAACGCAAGTATAGCGACACTGAACGAGAGTGAATCTGGGGTTGGCTTTTACTTTCACTTGTGTGTGATACAAATGGTAACTGTAAATCCTACATAGTATGCCTTTAAATCGTATTACTGTGTCCTGTAACATTAACATTATCATGCTGCATAATAGCTTTCTGTAAGATATATACATTTTTGCATGTGTGCACTGCCGTGATTAGTTGTTTAATTGATTAGTCGATCAACAGAAAATAAATTGGCACCTATTGGCACCTAGGTTTCCTGGTTTCGGGATTCTTAAATGTAGAATTTGAGGCTTTTCTTTGTCAAACATGATGATAAAGTGAATCGATTGGATTTTCAGACTGTTGGTTGGATAAAACAGATCATGTGAAGAGGTCAACTTGGGCTCTGGGAAATAACACAGAGCATTTTTTACTATTTTCCATCATTTCAGTGACAAAAATGATTTAAAAAATAATCAAGAAAATGATGTGCAAGTTACTTGATAGCGAGAATAATCGTTAGATGCAGCCCTCACATATAAACTCTTAAATAAATCAAAGCCATGTTGAAACTCTTGTCCCTAAGCAGTGGTGCTCGCTGCTAACAGGTAGTTAATCTGTAAGCACAGAGCGCTCCCTTTACTCTGCAGGAAGGAAGGAAAACTGGCTTATCAGAAACCTGACCAAACATGGAGAGGTGAAACTGCCTGCTGTATGAAGTAATGCAAGATGTGAGTTTAAGGTGTAGCCAGTGTAATTTTTACAACCTTTAATTACCTTTTTTTTTTTGCTACATGATTTTGCATCAGGCAGGACGTGCAAAATAAACTAGAAAACTGTTACTTTAAGCCAGAGGCCTGTCACAGAAGGAACTCTAATAGACCAGAAGACTTGCAGAAAAATACTGGGTCATGAGTAAAGGTCGAAACAAGTCGGCTAGACTGTATTGAAATGCTAATAAGAGGCTGTGATGTCACCAGGCACTTTATTTTGCAGGGTGAGACAGGGTCCCCTCTGAAGGTTTTCCCCCTTGCTGCACTTTTAGGAGTGAAAAAATGTGACATAACTTGTCATGAGGAGTGCACACAAATATGCAAAACATGCAGTGCCACAACACACCTGGACGTGACAGGAATGTTCTGCATGTGCGTGTGTGTTTCCGTTTGGTGTCTCAATATTGTCTCTCTCTCTCTCTACAGTTACAATCTGACTCGTGAAAGTAGCCGGACTGGTCTGACTGGACACAGAGTAAATACTCCAACTCTGAACTCTGGCAGCTCTTAGACACACCGCCTGCAGCAAGTTAAGCTTTTAACAATTTTTTTTTGGGTGATAAACATCCCCGATGTTTGAAATTGCTTTGAAACTGCCTGAGTTCAGAGTGTCTCTGTTTGTTTATTGGGTGGTCCCTGAAATTCCTACAGTACTTTAGGCTGCCTTTATGTTTGTCGGACTATAACCGGTTTAAGACAATGGCGATTCTGTCTGACAACAATAGGTGGAAACACAGCTGCCGAGAAGTGTGCGCACAACTCGCCCGCAGATGAGCCACATGAGAAATTCGAGAATAAAGGAAACTGTCAGGAAAATGGAAGCCTTTTTTTTCTGGCAAACTCGTTGTCACTTTGTGTGCTTTTTACTTTTCATTCATTCTCTGTCTTTTACTCTACACTCTCTCTCCTCTCCTCTCCTCTCCTGTGCTGTCTACCCGCCCTCCCTCTTTCTCCCTCCCTGCTTGTTCAACCTGCTTATCTGAACTGGGCAGGGCTCGATATACTCACTGCACAGGGGGAGGGCCTTGTCTGCTTTCAATCAATAACCTCTGGAATTCAGAAATACAAGTAGGTCCTGTCTCTGGCAGGCTGTACCACAGTCTTGAGGGCGGGCTCCCAGGCACACTCGACGGACTCTCTGTCTACTCCTGCCACTCTGTGTGTGTGTTCGCAGGTCTGACTGTGTTCTGAGCCCATCACAATGGCTGATCACACTTCTCCAGATTATTTCAGCTGCTCCCTCTGTGTGAACCTACTGAGGGACCCTGTGGCGATCCCCTGTGGCCACAGTTTCTGCATGGACTGCATCAGCGGCTACTGGAACGAGGCTGACTACACAGGGATTTACATTTGTCCCCAGTGCAAGATCACTTTCACCCAGAGGCCGGTGCTGCGGCCCAACGCCACTCTCAGCATGGTGGCTGAGAAGATCAAGAAGAGCGGCCTGAACCTCAACCTCAATACATCCCAGGGGAACATCTACGCCGGACCAAGCGACGTCCCCTGTGATTTCTGCTCTGGGAAGAAATTAAAGGCTGTGAAGTCCTGTCTTAACTGTCTGGCGTCCTACTGCGAGAAGCACCTGAAGCCACACTATGAATCAGCCACTTTCAAAAGGCACAAGCTGGTGGAGGTGCTGGGAAACCTGGACAGGAAGATCTGCCCGCAGCACCAGAAGTCCCTGGAGCTCTTCTGTCGAACAGACCAGATGTGTATCTGTGCTATCTGCACAGTCAGTGAACACAGGGGCCATGACATTGTCTCTGCTGAGGCAGAGAGGGGTGAGAAACAGGTAAGAAATCCTTCTGTCTCTTTTCAAGGATCCGTTAATATATTAAACACTCAAAGGCACAGAAGTAGTATAATTATATTTTAAATCTTTAAATCAGTTTCTCAGAGAGGTAAAGATTTCAGTACATGAGTGAAACCACAAGCTGTAGAGGCGGGGTGGGGGTTTCCGGCACAACTTCACCTACTTCCAAGGTGCATGGAGAAGGCAAAGAGGTCAAAACTCCAACAGCACTTGCAGTTTATAGAACAACTTTATTGTAAGACAAAGATTGTAAGATCAGAATGAAGGCCACGTGCCGAAACAAATTGATCTTGTCTTGTGTTGCTCAAGTTTTGACCTCTTTAGAAGCTCCCCTGATTCAACTGTAACATGTTTTACGGACAGATAAACCTCTAAAAACAGGCAAACCCTTGACACATTAGATTATACAATCACTAGAGTATTTTGAGTTATTACAAACAGGCTGTTTTTCCCACCTCCTGCCCCTGTGCTACGACTGGCGCTTGTACTTTGACCCATTTCACCAACGCTATCAGCTAAACTGGCAGGCCTTCACCGCCAAAACAAAATCCAGCTCTCTGATTAGCTGTATGGAGGCCGGGGGGAGTGTCTTAGAGGCTCTGAAAGCTGCTTTTCAGAGAATGTGGTGTTCCAGCTGTGGGATAGATACACAGAAACTTCCTTTTGCTGCACTGGTTCCCACCTGTGGGAGTGGGGCTGTAATGACACTGGAATGCCAGGGAGTCAAGGCCCTCAGCACCTCATGATCCACCTATCAGGATGTCGTAATCACATTCGAATGACTCACGGATCACATTGTCTGTAAAAGGATGTACAGCAGATGAGAGTGTCATCAGATACTGTGGAATAAATCAGAGCAATTCTATTTTTATGCGTGAGTAATTCAGGAGTGTTTTTATGGGAGCCAGAGATATTGAAGGATTTTTAGGGCATGATGATATAATAATTCATCCTACAGTTTTCTTTACAACGTGGGAAGTCTGGTTTCTCTCATCCGAAGATTTACAACCTGAGTCTCACACATCTCACTCCATCTCCCGCTCTCTCCCCTCCCCCTCTCATGTTCACTCCCCCCCTCCTAGATTCCCCACATTCCTCAAGCTTATCTTGAAGAATGGGTTGGTGGGCTTGAGTAAAAGCTGAATTAGGAGCCCTCTATTCGGCGTGTCAGTGCCTCGTACACCTTGAAACATCTCTTTAAAAGTCAGGCAGCGGTAGATTCACATTCCTAACATGGCCAGAATTCCACTACAGATTTTTTTCGCCCCTCTCCCTCTGAGATAAAAGCTGGCCGTATTAAGAAGATTCTTTGAGCGGGGGTTTATTAGACATGCCGAAGGGCCTCCCCAGATATTCCTTGATGAGAAAGAATGTTTTTACTGAACCAACAAATATGGGGCTTTATTTGTCATACAATAAAACAGCACGACATTCGACTGCAGCTTAAAAATCTAATTTAATTTAACTTTTATTATTCTTAACACTGCATAATAAATGAAAGGAGGCCAGCCAGCATGGGAACGTACGCTTAACAAAACAGTGGAATAAATGGGCGTGTTTGTGCTTTTATTCTGCAGAAACTCTTGGGAATCTCCCAAGCTGAGATTAGACAAAAATGCCAGGAGAGGGTGAAGGAGCTGGAGGAACTGAAGACTGCTGTGGATTCACTGAAGGTAAAGATAATATTTTGTATTTTTAATTTCACACAAACAAAAAAAAAGACATTGCTGTTCACTAGAGCAGTGCTTTCTGTAAAACACTGACACCTTTGAGTGCTCTGTCCAGAACTCGGCCCAGAGAGCCATGGTGGACAGCCAGAAGATGTTTGAGGACATGATCCGCTCCATTGAGAGGATGAGGTCAGAGGTCACCAAGCTGATCGGTATCAATGAGAAGGCCGCTTTCAACCAGGCCGAGGCTTTGATCGAGAGGCTTGAACAAGAGATTGATGAACTGAAGAAAAAGGAGTCCGGCCTCAAGCAGCTCTACAGCACTGAGGACCACATCCACTTTTTGCAGGTAATGTACAGCTGGAGAGCAACCGTTAAAAATGAAATACACAGAGTTCTGACTGGGCCTAAACCTGAAGTAATGAGGACATTCGGGCAGTGTTGGGGAAGCTCCTTGGAAAGCATAGTTTGCAAGCTACTAATTACTTTACACTGGAAGAAGTTAAAGGATCTATATTTAACTTTTTACCAGTAATAATCTTTTTTTATAACCAAAAAGTGTAGAAGTTGTCATGTGACTTAAAAACCAAGACTTTCTCGGTTGCCTCTAGCAGCCTGAGGACTGACTTCTATGTGAAGGAATCAGAAAAATCCAATGGATGTGATGTTATGCCTGTTCCCTAGTGTCTTGCTTTTCTTCAGTGGTGTGCAAAAGTAGCAAACATTAGCAAAGAAAAGAAGTCCCTTAATGTGAACAAATGACCAGCACCCACCACAACAGAGTCCACAAATGCTGTTTCTGCTGTATACATTTTGCAACAGCAGCCCTGCAGAGACAGACTTTCACTTAGCGCCCTGTAGCAGCTCAGATTCAGCCAGATTCAGAGCGAGAATGAGCTCTCTCGACCGTCCTAAGTCCCTGCCCGATCAGCACATCTTTCTGTTGCTGCCCATACATAGATTAGAACCATTGCCACTGGCCACCAGTTGTGAACCCCAGGGCTGGGGTTTGAATTAGCTGAATTTGAGTTGCTCCTGTGGCAAAGGTCCGAGCTGCTGTCCACTCATCTCCTAGGAGTAAGGTGGAGGGTCTGCGGGCTGTGCTAGCTAGCTAATTCAAACAGAACCTTAAAGAAATATAGTTTGGTTAATTAAAAGTAGTTCAAGCAACAGAAAAGTCACATGCCAGCAAAGCATGCCAATATTTGAGTTTATTGCAAAAAGTGTCCATTTGTTCACAGGTTATACGTAAACCAAAAAAAAACAAAAAATACCACAGTTCAAGGAAAAGTGTAAGTGATGTCAGCAAAAGTTTTCATCTTTTCAACTTCTTTGTCCTCTGTGTCCTCTCCTGGGCCCTGTACAGATTTACTTATTAAAATATTTTGCTAATTTTGATATAGACAAAACGCATATACACAGTGATTTCATTAACTGCAATACTACTTTTTGTTATATGCTGTCTGTCTTGTCCATGTGTGGAAGGCTTTTTCTACATGAGCCGTACTAATGGACACCTGAGGGATGCCGTTAGTACCAGAAATCACAACTCCATGGCTAGATATTTCAGTAAATTTCACAATGCTAATGATTACTTATTACATAAAGAGAGCATTAAACACATTAAACTTTCGACCAAAGGAAAGCTTTTTGGATGCATTAAAGTATCCTGGTCTCAATAAGGATATAGGCTTTGTGTTATTTTATATTTTCATTTTATGTTCTTACCATTTTCAGTTTGTTTTACCTGTCATGTTATTATTTGGTTCATGTTCATGGGTGAGGCCACGCCCTTAATGCCCGTTTTAAGGCCCTGGGGAAGACCGACAGTGGTCACAGTATGTTGGCTCCTTTAATGATTTAGAGGCTACAATAATGGCTTTTGAAAATTTCCTTCCTTGCTGATATATTTTTGGAGCGCATGGATTTGCCTCTGGTGTATTCTGTACAAAACTGTTTGTAGGTTCTACACTAAAATGGCAAAAAAGTAACTTAACTATTTGAATTATAATGTAGATATGAATGTAGCTGAACTACAAGCAAGCTACTGCAAATTTGTAGTTAGACTACTAGTTTAATTACATAGTTAACTACTCCCCAGCACTATGGGTGTGGTTTCAATAAGACAGCCTACTTACACAGGTTGTTCATGATTACAATGACAGTGTAACGACAGTCCTTTGTCTCATTTTGGGCGTTCCTAAACAAGTAATTGAAGCGTTAATAGCAGCACGTTGAAAATTTTAATTGACAAAAAAATGTCCCCATGTTTGGATGTCCCTTTCACTGTAAATTTAGTTTTGAAGAGATGCATTTTAAACACCATGTACTATACGTAAAAATACATTTGGTCAATTTTATCTGTTACTCAGCTAGGTCATGTTGATGTCTTTTCGTCCTCATCATGACACTTGTTTTTCTCTCCCCATCAGAACTTCAACTACCTCTGCACTCCCACCGATGACGGCTTCATACCCAGAGTGACCGTGAACCCTGACTTCTCCTTCGGGGCTGTCAGGAAAGCTGTGGCTGAGATCAAGGATCGCCTGGAGGAGTTTGGCAGAGAGGAGCTGCTGAAGATCTCCAAGACAGGTGTGACTTTAGCAGCAAAAACACAACACCTCTACATGATGGGCAGAAAACACACACAAAAAAACCCTAAATTTTAAATATAAATATTTCTTAAATATGACTGTGCTCTGTCTTTCAGTGAGCGAGGTCCCAGTGTACACTACAGAGAGTCGAACCTTGGACAGAAGGAGCAGAGGTGAGTTCTATAACAATATAAGACCGCAGGAGGTTAATTATTATCGAGGGCTGATGATGCGGTCACCGTAAATTCTTAGAGGCGGTCTCACAAAGGCATTGCATCAGTGTTTAGTTAAAACACTGCAGAAATAACAGCACATTGACAAAAGAATTAAAGGTATGTGTGTGGGTGTGTGCAGTTCATGTTGACCTAACACTGTGCTTCTTCATGTGCAGGCAAAGAAGTGGTGGACAACACTCCTCCTCTTCATCCAGAGCCAAAGAGCAGAGCGGATTTTGTGAAATGTAAGTTATGTTGTTTATCTGAAATATAACAATTCACCTCACTTGATAGACAGACAGACAGACAGACAGATGTCATAACTGATAACGTTTTTTTAAATGCAATGACATAGAGTGGAAATGTAAAGATGTGCAAATTCACCATGCACAAGGTTATTGAAGGAGCAAAACAGAGTGGAGTTTGGCTGTGGACTCCGGTTTCTGAACCCTCAGTTTGGCATTTTGGCCGTTGCCATCTGGGATTTTTGGAACCAGGAGTGTTCATACTTGGACGACAGTGAAGAGATAACCCTAATGCTAGCTGTTAGCTTGGTTAGCACAATGCATTTACAACCAGTTTTGGGGAATAGCAAAACTACATGTAATTAAACTAGTACTTAATTTACATAGTGATTCAAGTAGTTAAGATACTTTTTTGGCATTTTTTGTGTAGTTAAGTACTTAAACTACAAAGTCTTTTGGACCATGAAAGGAAAGGTATAATTTTTAGTTTTAATTCTAACATTGTTTCTCTACTTACGTTGAACCCCAGATTGATAGTAAATCGGCAGATACACCACACACAGGGACTGAATTGCTTCTTCTTTTAATTTAGTCCTCTTTTTGAATGTTACATTTAAGGTGTTTCGCCCATTGCTTCATCAGGCACGTGATCCACCGTGCTGCTGATTGGATTCAGTGCACCTGCAGCCTTGTTAAAACACCTGGATATTGTATTATACAACCAACCTGATGAAGCCATGGGCAAAACGCATTGTTTGTAACATTTCAAATGAAGACTACATGAAAAGAAGACGCCATTCAGCCCTCTTGGGTTCAGTGTATCTGCTCATTTACCATCAGTGTGATGTTCCCTGCCATCACCTGCACCAAGTTAATAGGACTGTGCAGGGGGCACGTGCTTTTGAATGAGTTAAATTAAACCTCCTTTGACAACAAGTAGTCATCAGTATAGGCAGAAGTTGTTGCCTGCTATATAAGAATTAGCTGGCTAACTAGGTAATGCTTGGTGCAATAAACCCACCTGGACCTGGAGTTTCTAATGGCAGCTGTCTGACTGATGGACACAAAACCAAGTCGGATATTTATTTATGTGTTTATTTATTATAAATGTCTTGTGAACTAGTGGACACAGTAAACTAAACTGAGTAGCACTTTTTGCTGGCATGTTCTACTTTGTTATAAATTTGTATCTCATTTCCATTGTCAATTTGATCATTTTTTGCATAGTAGTTTGAATTCTAGGTAACTTTAATTAACTAGATTATGTATTTTCCCTTGGGTGGCTTTGCTATAGTTCAACTTCTGCCAGTGTGAAGTAATTTGTAGCTGCAAAGCTATGCTTTCAAAGTAGCTTCCCCAACACTCAGGACAACGAACTTCATGCATTATAGACAAGTGTGCGAATTTGTTGAGGGGTTTTGTTTTCTTATGCAAAGAGATGGAGTGTTAATATATTCAAATAAAACATGTGCGAGGTTATTGAGGGCAAAACAGAGAGCAGTTTGGTTGAGACAAAAATTTTAAAGAGGTATCTGTCAGTCAGAGGTGAAGTGTTGTGAGGAGTTGCTTTGGGCAGGACTTAAATTGAGTTACCAAATAAAGATGATAAATTGTATTGATTCTCCTCCTACAGACTTCTGCCAGCTGAAGATGGATCCTAACACGGCCTATAAGGAGCTGTACGTCTCTGAGAACAGCAGAAAAGTCATCCGCACCAGGGAGCTGCAGCCCTACGGAGAAAACCCAGAGCGGTTCGACAGCTTCGCCCAGGTGCTGTGCCGGGAGGCCCTGTCAGGAGGCCGCTTCTACTGGGAGATCGAGTGGAGTGGGGAGTTCTCCATCGGGGTGGCCTACAAGAGCATCAGCCGGAAGGGCAAAGGCTCGCTGTGTCTGCTGGGCTACAACGACAAATCCTGGAGCCTGCTCTGCTCTGACAACGGTTACTCTGCCTGGCACAACCGGGTGGACAAAGCCGTCAGCGGCCCCCACTCCCCCAGAATAGGCGTGTACCTGGACCACACTGCAGGTGTGCTGGCGTTTTACAGCATAGGCAACACCATGACCCTCCTGCACAGGTTCGAAACCACATTTGTTGAGCCTCTCTTTCCGGGCTTTGGAGTTGGAACCTCGGTCAAGATCTGCAATGTGAAGTAACCACTGATATTTGAGCTCTCGTTTTAAAATATCCTCCACGTGTTTCTCATAATATACAGCAATGCTTTTGGAATATATATTTTTGCAAAACTGTACCAAACCACATTAATGAAGTTTTATTTGAAGAGAAATGTTCCTCTTCAGTGTGTTCATACTTGTTTTTTTAACGCTACACGTCACATATTATGTTTTGCATCATGCTTTCAAATCACATTTTCATAATAGTTTACGAAAACATTATTAAAATACATAATCACACAAGTACAACATGAAGTGTTATCGCTTTTAGCATCTGATCATAACTGCTGGATAATATTATGACATGTCAGTATGTTAAAAATGTCCGACTCGCTGAGCCAAACCTGAAAATGTTATGTGTTGATGTGTAATTATGATAAATGTACCCTGAGATAACCTGGAGTACATTTTCTTTTGACTGCATAATTCATTTAAAACATATTACAACTTTATGATCGCCTGAGGAATACTGTAACATTCATTTTGGTGCATTAACAGGTATTATTTTGGTTTCAACACATTTTCAACAACATATTTCATTGTCATGTTCTGATATTATCTGATAGTTGTCGCGTCAGTTGCTGAGAGTCTGCAGTTTTTTTCACTTGAACTAACCCTTATTTAATTGTATGTATGTTTACTTATGTAATGGAAAACCAGAGTATAATTGATATCAAGAAAAGACTTGTTTTGTAATAAAACTGTTCATTGATAGTTCTAAATAAAGAGCTGAATGAATGGATGTTTGTGTTTTTGAGATTGTCTATTTCTACATTTCTAGCCATATTGTAGTTCTTTTTGAATTGGAAATGGGATATGGATTTAAATGAGCAGATAAGGCTACTCTGCTTCATTCATTCATTTTGTGTGACTGCCTTTCCTGCCTCTCGCCCAGCTGACACTGGGCGAGGGGCGGGGTTCACCCTGGACAGGTCACCAGACTATCACAGGGCTGACACGTAAAGACAGA
>JAPZEB010000006.1:5833245-5848588 GCA_029783705.1 Chaetodon striatus
CGTTTTGAGCCTACAAGCCACTGGAAAAACACTGACAGGTTGCTACAAAACACCCACTTTTAGAGCTAAAAGCCACTGGAAAACACTCACCGGTCACTACAGAAACACCCATGTTTGGAGCCTAAAATAGCCACTGGACAAGCTCTGACAGGTTGCTACAAAACAACCACATTTGGAGCCTTGACACAGCAACGACTTGCTGAAACACAACTGGTTTTGTTGTTTGTTGGTCTTGAAACCTGGAAACGTAATGTATTCATGGCTTGCAGAAACATATAATGCCAACATTTTCTTCTGGCAACTGGGCTGTCAATCTTAATTGCAAAGACCTTTTGTAGACCATAAAAGTTTCAAAACCAGGTTTGGAGTGAGGAACAGCGAGACAAGATGTGGCAAAATTGTTGTGACTTAACTATAAAAAAAAAAATACTAATCATGAAAACAGCCAAACTTCGTACCATCCTGCTGAGTGCAGAGTGTGTGAGATCGGACACTGCTGCACCGTTCATCCACACCAGGTGATCTCCCTTACACACCCCGGCCTTTTCAGCTGCACCTCCTTTAACCAGGTTCACAGAGAAGCGACCTTTCCCTCCTGCAGAGCAGAAACAGGAGGAGCAACTGAATACCACTGCAGAGACTTCAGCTCAACGCCCCTCCATTAGATATCTAATCTTGAACCTCGGACTTGTGATTACCAGGAGTCGTGTTACCTTCTATGGGTGTGAAGTTGATGCCCAGACCTGAGACAGGATCCTTGGTAATGTGGCAGAGTCTGGGTGGTTTGCATCCCTTTCCCTTGTGTGCTCTGGCCAGACTTCGAAGGTCTTGACCTCGGGTCATCGCCTGCTCATACTCCTCGCCATCCAACACCAATAAACATAACTGGTGTCCACTTTGCTTTATCATCTTAGCCACCTGATTCATAAAAAGGAAATGGTTCAAGTTAGAGTCCCATCAGTCCTTTGGAGAGGCATGAATAATGTATGAAGCTCATCTTACCTCAGGGTGAGCGACATCATCAACATAGCAGTTGTTGACTTCCAGAAGCCTGTCTCCATCTTTAAGGCCACTGCATGCTGCTATGCCTCCTGACACTACATTTCTGATTACATGACCCTGGCACCCCCTCTCCACCCGCAGATGGAAGCCATAGGAGTCCCCTTCATCCCGTTTAAGGACACACAGATGAGGGCTGGGCGTCGACACAGAGTCTGAGCCAGGAAGAGAAAGAAAAGCGCTGTCATACCTTCTCATAGCAGATTTTACACAGAAAACAATAAGAAATGTGTACGCAAGATACCTTCTGTGATCACCATCACTGGGTTGTCTATTCCCTCTTTCGGATTAAATGTAAATTTTCTGTAAAAGGTGAAATGAGAAACGTTTGATTTCAGGTTTAGTTACAAAGTATTGGCAATCAAATTTCATAAACTGTACTGAAAAGAGAGGAAAGTAAAGAACAGAGTTTTCCTTCCTCTAAATCTGTTCTTGTTTAAGCAGATGACTAAATAATACCATACTTGTTTCTAAATTGTAATGAAGTTATGAGTTGCACAACCTCATCTGTTATCACTACAACATCAACATTTATCTGTGAATAGTAGGTCTTATCTGGGGCCCAAAGTCTTGACAGAATACTTGACCTGCAAAATGACCATTCATACACAAATAAATAAATAAATGATATGTGAAGAAAATACCTCTAAGTTGAACGGAGAATCCAAAGAAGGCGACTTTGTTTATTAGCCTAAAACTTCAGTTAAAAGCCTAGTCCCAGTTAAACACCCAGTCCCTTCACTAGCTCAGTGTGGCTACATATTTTGACAAATAAACGCCTGTCTCAATTACACACCTGATCTGGTTGCCAAGCAGTCCTTTTTTCTGTGATGTAATATAGTATTCATACTGGTTGAAATAAACACTTTGATTGTATTTCCTGATCTTTGCTGAACAACAGTTTGGTGTGATAGGAATTAAAGGCCTTCTGATTTCAGTGATTTAAGCTAATAATAGCCAAGGCTATTAATTGAAGTTTTACAGTAATCAAGGTAATTTGGGACCAAGATTAACAAGAGCAAAACTGTATCAAACTCTCACACAGCTCATGCTGTGTAATCCAATTCTCATTTACTCAGTCATATGCTCTGTATGCTTTCCAATCAAATGCATTTCACAAAAAAAAGTGTTTAGTGTACCCTGAGTGTGCCTTGGCATATATTGCCATGCATTAGACTATGTTGCCCTGTTTTAATAAATGAGACTTGGAACAAAGTTTTCTTCACAAATTCAAGATAACACGCAGTGAGTATTTGATCTAAAATTGGTCGTTTTGTAGGTGAAGTATTTCTTTCACGACTACTATGTTTCAAAAGTCAAAATGCTGAGTCAGTTACTTTGTGACTGGCTGTACGTACTATACTGTGAAAGTTTTGGTGAGACATTAATGTGTACTTCTATTTTTCAGGTCCAACTTGGCTCAGTGCTGTGCCTGATCATCTTTACATTATTCTTTCAGCAAAGCACTGTAGGGTAAATATTTAAGCTTGAACTGATGCTGAAATAATCAGGGTATTTAAAAATATATGAACATTGGCACAAACAGTTAGATAAAAAGCAAACTTACTCTGTCAACCCTATGATTTCCACCAAACCTTGAAAAACAGATATCATGTGAATTTAACAGCTTTAGTGACACAGCATTCACATAGTGAAATTCAATATTCACACATTTCTGTATATATTTACCAAAATACATGATAAAGAATTAATTTTCAATCACTCAATCAACTGATACCACACACCCTTTAATTTAAATTTTGCAGCATAACAACACAAATCAGACATGATCATAAATTGTCAATCCCATAATGGTATATTAGCTTGAACTTACTGCTCTGTGAATGTCTGCGTGGTTGGGTCTAAACTGTGAGGCATCAGCTTAACAGTAAGACTGGTTTTTGAACTGTGCTGACTTTAACCTCTCAGCTGAGGGATCATAAAACAGGGTTTGACTTCATATAATTCATGTAATTATCTTTAGTCTTTGCCCTCTCTTAAAGGGAGAGGTTATCAAACCACATTAAACACCTTTAAAGGTGCAAATGTCCAACAAATGACAGATATAGAATGGAAACTTGGCCCAACCTGGCACATAAACTATCAGTCAGTCAATCAGCATTTCTACATTGCTCGTTATTCGTTTTTAAATGGATTATTGCATCAGGACAACTGAGATACTGATATTTTGTCAGGGGAAAATACACGTAAAGGTCCAGTGTGTTGGATTTAGGGGGATATCTTGGCAGAAACTAAATATAATGTAACAAGTGTTTTCTTTAGTAATGTATAATCACCTTAAAATAAGATTTGATGTTTTGTTACCTTAGAATGAGCCTTTTATATCTACATAGGGAGCAAGCCCTCGTCCATGGAGTCTGCCACATTGCACCACCATGTTTCTACAGTAGCTAAGAACGAACAAACCCAACATTTGCTCTAGACAGGGCTTTTCACATTTTCGTGACGGCCAATGCAGTTAGCAGCCCCTCCGCAATGAGCAGCATTGGAGAAAAAAAATTGCTTTATTCAGTGTTTTTAACTGGTTTTAATTACCTGGTCTGTTTGTTTTGGAGAGAAAGAGACCTCTGTGGATAATTTGGCTTCCAGTAAAAACCTCTTGAACAATGAACACTGAGGGAATTCTAACCAGGAGTTTCAGCTGGTTGCATTTTGCGATCCGCTAGATGCCACTAAATCCCCCTAAATCTTCAACTGCTCCTTTAAATACTTAAGAACAACATAATTGTTAGTTCATGATACCTCATGGGTTTAAAAAAAATCCTGCTCACATGAAACGGTATGACTGGCTCAATAATTGAACCATTTTTTCATTCTTTTTCGTTCCTTTTTATGTGGTGTGCCACAGGGAGCCATTTTGGGCCCGATTCTGTTTACCATATATGTAGGTGAGGTCGTCTCTTCTGTGTCTGTGTTTTATACTGTGTTGGTGATTCTGTTCAACCATAGAGAAATTTCAGCTCTCTGTTAATACACTGCAAGTTGCGTGTATTGATATTTAATTGCTACTAAATGAAAATAACACATTACAGGCGTATACATATTTCGTTTAATTTAGAGAGTGTCACAGACTACTAATATCTGCCGATCTGGCTTAATAAGAAAGCTATATTGCTATATCATGTACAGACACAGAAGCAGCTTTCCTCTGAGCTGTAGAGAGATGACTGTTGAAGCAACTTTGCTTTCAGATCTTGATACACTCCCTTTCTGCTCTCAGGTTCATTACTGGCGATAATTATAACACTGACTGCAATCTATATGATAATGTTGGTCGGCCTTCCCTGTCCCAGTGAAGTAATAAGTCGTGGCACTTATTTATCTGCAGAGCCCTCGTTGGTAAAGTGCCATATCTCATCCTTGCTGCTCTGGTACTCTGACCTGTGCTTAGCCTGCAGCAGCCTTGAACCAGAGCTGATTTAGGAAAATCTGCCTTTTCTATCAGTGCAGCAGTCTCATAGAATAATCTGTGATGTCTCCAGACTATCATATTATTCTATAAAACCGTTAACAGGGCCTGTGTATGTTTAGCCAACCTGTCCAGTGTAAATCAGGGTTTAATAGAAATAAAATTATGGCCCTCATGGCCATTAGGAGGAGTAGAGAATTTCTACCCTCCTGAGACCAGGCGATTCATATTTGTCCTCTGTGGGGGTTATGAAATGGAGGCCTTTATTTAAACACCATGCATGCAGTCTATCTGACTGTGATGTACTGTAGGAGGGACATCCTGGGCTTTCTTGTGACGTAACACACATGGGGGTGTGACCAACACAACATGTCTTCTGTCTTTCCAAAATGGGGAATCGCAAAAAAATAGACAATTTATAAAGATACATTGTTCCCGTTTATTATATTATGATTTTATACTGTAAGTGTACGTTAATTTAACCACATTAAACCACATTTTAACCCCTGTCCTGTGTGGGGGACAGAGGGATTTGCGTCTTCCCAATTTAATTTTTCCATACCTCAGCATTATTTCTCTTGTATGAAAACACACTATGTATAAACAGTTAAAAGCATGGACAATACCTTTAATTTAACAGTTCTTAAAATTCACTTCAGTTTTATAACATACATGCATAATGAAAGCTACATTAATCAGATTTAGATTTTACGTTTCGCCTACCACAAGGAAAGTGTTATACAACATTAATAAATAACATTTCTGAGAAAAAAGAATCTTTGTGATATGTTTATTACATCCTAATCACCTAAAGAAGCAGTTTAGGTGATTTAGGTGCATTTAGTGGCATCTAGTGGTGAAGATCGCAGACTGTAACCAGCTGAAACTTCTCCCGGTTAGGATTCCTTCAGTGTTCCTTGTTCCTTGTTTTTAAGGGGAAGCAAATAATCTGCAGAGGTTTCCACAGATATTAGTAGTCTGTGACACTCTCTAAATTAAACAGTCATAACAGAAATATGTATACGACTGCAATGTTGTGTTATTTTCATTTAGTAGCAATTTAATATCAATACATGCAACTTGCAGTGTATTAACAGAGAGCTGAAATTTCTCTATGGTTGAACAGAATCACCAACACAGTATAAAACAGTTTTGCGCACAGACACAGAAGAGACAATTTCATCTACATATATGGTAAACAGAATAGGGCCCAAAATGGCTCCATGTGGTACACCACACGAGGAGATTTGAAAATGACTGAAAAAATGTCTCAATTATTGAGCCAGTCATACTGTTTCATGTAAGCAGGATTCTTTTTTAAACCCATGAGGTATCATGAACTAACAATGATGTTATTTAAAGGAGTTATTTAAAGGAGCAGTTGAAAATTTAGGGGGATTTAGTGGCATCTAACAGATCCCAGAATGCAACCCGCTGAAACTCCTGGTTAGAATTCCTTCAGTGTTCATTGTTCAAGAGGTTTTTACTGGAAGCCAAATTATCCACACAGGTCTCTTCCTCTCCATAACAAACAGACCAGGTGATTAATAAAGCAGTTTCATGTTAAAAAAGTCAGTTTTTTTCCAATGCTTTCACTGTGAAGGGGCTGTTTATTACAGTGGCCGTTGTAAAAACGCAAATGACCCTGATCTAGAGCCAGTCAGTACATTTCCATGCACAGTTTAGTCAAATAAGAGTTATAGGTCAACTACGCCTTTTAATTGGACTACTGTCCTTGTCCCATGTCCAATATATAGAAGCACATGAAGGGGAATTGATCTACTGACCAAGGTATGTCAGACTCCGCCACAACAGGAGGCAATGTGCCCTCTTTCAGCTTGCTTGTATTGGACCTTTTCTTGGTTGACCTATTACGTCAACAGCGAAACAACTGACAGTCAAGTTAGCTATGGTTAGCTAGCAGCAAACTGGTACCATGGTGGACAACTTTACAGCTCTGTGCATTTCGTATGTGCTGTATGCTTTACTTTTTCTTTTCCTTCTCATGTTGTGTTTCACTTTAAATGCCATTCGACTTCTGGGTCAAAGTCTGGAGCAGAAACTGTGGGGCATGCGCAGAGCAGTTTGAGCCTGATTGACTGTATCCATGCAGGAATAATTTGACTCTCAATTGCATTATCTAGATGTGTTAGTCTGACTTTGAGAAGTTAGTACTATGTCAGTTGGAGTAACTTGTTTACATGTATCTTGAAAGTCCGGTTTTAATCTAACTAACACAATAAATCAATTTTCTCTAATGTCACATAAACGTACTGACTGTTTGGTTTGTCCCTTCCGGACTACTGTAGAAACATTGTGATGCAACATGGCAATCACAGTAGACAAGGAGCCACTCACTATGTAGATATAAACAGCTCATTCTGAGGTAACAACAACACAACGATTCTTACTGTCAGGTGATTATACACTAAAGAAAACATACTTAATATATTACATTCCAGTCCTGTCAAAATATCCCCCTAATTGCTAAACACTGGACCTTTAAATTATGTTTAAAAAATCAATTTCCTTGCAGGTCTCAGGAGGCTGCAGCTGACACACTTAACGGTCACTGCTTATCTGTTTGGTTCATCATGTCAGCGACACTGAGTCCTTGTCTCCCTGACACAGTGTCAAATATAAACAAACTGTTACAATAACATAACACACTTAGTAACTCTCTGCTCCCAGATGAAATCCATCTCTCACATCTACATGGCTAAGCAGCTCCTCTCCTGAATAGCTCATACCAGAGGCACTTCAGTGCAGCTAATGGGTCACTGTTTGCTTTTTCCCCACCATAAACCTTTTATTTAATGTCCTAGAGCATAGCAGTCTTCTATATACACACTAAGACAAACTGCTGAAGCTTGATGGGATGAGAATTTTGAATGATCACAACTGGAAAATATCATTTTCTTTCAATCTGAGAAGCACTACCCAAACACATAAATTGAATTTGTTCAAGTCAAGGTATAGAAATCAATAGACATTAGACAATTCATTAGACATGTGGAGAATGGTTAACACTGTGCTCTAGATGTGATCCTACATGCAGCACAGCTGAACACAAGGATAAAATATAAAGACAACATGGACAAGACAGCTGAAAAACAAAGATTAGGAAATGTTAAAAGGTTTTAATTCATTACCTGTGCTTGCTTTCATGTTGTGTCTCTTTCCCATCTGGTCAGCAGTCACTGAGACAGAGAGATGAAACAGTGGGAGTACTGTACGCACAAACATTTATTCTGACCACAGAGAGACTCCTCCCTTTGAGGGACACCAGGCTTAATGTTTAATCTCTGTGTGAAATTTTGAGCACACATGTTGATGTGTAACGACTGCTTTGCATTGTACCGTGGACACACAACAAGATTGCTCCCAAATTGTCTGTCTGACTTTTATCTTATTATTCTGTTAAAGTTACAACTATCTGTGCATGTGTTCCCATCAGGATTACAGCCAAGGCTGACTGTCTCTGTCAAGGCCGAAGCCTGGTGACAAGTTGAACAAACACACCAACATTCCAATAAAAATAACAATGATTTGTGGTTTGGTAGCAGAAGGAGTAATGCTGATGGTGAGCAATGACTAAGAACTGATTGACTGGAAATACAGAGAGAAGGAGAGTGATGATGATCAAAGCATTATTCATGGTCATATCTATTTCCCTTGAAGGGTTCCAGGAAGCCAGACAACACTTAGAGACGCAGTAATGGAGATGGGAGGTTATTAACTGGGTTCTTTTTTTTTTTTTAATTATTATTATCTCACTGTATTTTTCCAGCATTTTTGAAGATGACTGTGACACCTCCTTAAAAGAAAGGGTTTTTTTTTAAAGTATGGATTTCTCTGGATAAAATGTTATGAGGTCAAAGTGATAACATCGAGCAAGTTTAAAGGGATAATTCAGATCTTTTGAAGTGGAGCTGTATGAGGTAGCTAGACACAGCGGCCAAGCAACGTCCTGCTGTGGACAGGGTCAGCAACAAAATGTATTTTAGCCACCTAAAAAAATCTTAAGCAGTTAAATAGTCGCTACATTTAGAATGTTTTCACTGCTTTACCTTACCATCAGATGGTAATTTTCGACAGGGAAATAAAGCTGATAAACCACTCTCTTCAAAGCCAGACTCCACTGAGAAAAACAGTAATTTAACATCGCTGAACATGAGAGTTGCTGGTCTACCCCTGCCTTGATCAGTTATTTTGTTTGTGTTATTGTGTCTCTGTTATTAAGAGGGGTTTGTCCACACTCACCAAAGTCACACAATAACACAAACTAACAAACTGATAGAGTCAACTGTAGACCAGCAACTCCCATGCACAGCGATACACTGTTTTTGTCAATGGAGTCTGGCTTTGAAGAGAGTGATTTATCAGCTTCATTTCACATCAGAAAATTCTGTCTGACATTAAGGTAAAGTGACGAAAACATTCAAAATATAGTACACACATGAGCTGAGAGTCTGGCTCGAGCCTGCTTCTCCAAACTGTGGCCGTGCCGACTGACATCTACTGTAGGTAACACACTGACTATGGATAAGTACCTCACACAGCAAAGTTTTTGTCTGTGGAGTCCGGTGGCTTTGACGAGATCATAGATAGGGAACTGAAGCCATTAAAGGCTGTCTGATGGTGAGGTAAAGCAGTTAAGATACTCTCAATATAGCGTTCACTTGAAGTGATATAGATCTCTTTTTTAAGTGGGACTTTTTTTTAGATGGCTTAAATACTCAACTCAACTTTATTTATATAGCACTTTGCACACAACACCGTTGATCCACAGTGCTCAACATCACACACAGAGGAAAACAAAAAACAAAAGAAGAGAACAAACAAGAGAAAGAATAGTACAATTAAAGATAATAGTACAATTAGAGTAAGGTGCAATAAAATACTGATAAGGATAATAGAGGTAATAAAAGCACAATAAAGGCACAGACCTCAGGTTAAAAAAACAAACGTTTTGCTGCTGACCCCATCCACAGCAGGACAGTGCTTAGCTTCCATGACAGCACTTCTGCTGCTTCTACAAACTTGTGCTGTGCTGACTGACATCTATACACTGACTATGGGTAAGTAGCTCTGATTCAAAAAATTCAAAATGATCCCTTTAATGTTCATTGAGCACTCCTGTCAAGTTATATGTATTCATTATGTGTTGACATTCTTTGCCTTGTTTTTAACATGCACATTAGAAAAATATCCTCTACATTTTTGGTCGTTGCTTAGTAAGCATTTCTGACTAATACAAGTTGTAACGACACAAAACCACAGTGTGTGACCTCTCACCTACTTCTGTGTCTCCTATGAACTTCCTATGTGCATGTCTGTTTGAACAAAAAGGTTTTGATACGTTTTGCCGAAATTCAGGATAAACTTGCACAGAGCCAAACTGGCATCACCAGTTTTGAGCATGGCAAGTATTCAGATGTTATTAGGGAAGTACTGCATACATGGGTTTGGTCACAAAGTCACAGAAGGAGAGGAGCAAGCTGTTGAAGGTAATGTCTCTCTCTGTGAGGACATGACACCAGAGGCTCAACAGGTGGCACTGCAGCATGTCTAGAATACTCCACTGTCAGACAGTGACATTACTCTGTGTATTAATGTCATGATGATGTATGGAGGGGCACTCTGTTCTTCCCTTTTAAAATCAAAAACATACAGTTGTTGTTTATTTGCACATGAGAATAGATTCAACTGTTTTTCTCAATGTTTAATTGCGGCCTCAGTCCACTAGATGGCAACAAATTCCAAATCATATATGTGTGCACTGAAAACAGCATTTTATTGAAATTACATATAATTCAAATTACAAATAGGAATATATATGTTGTAACTTGATCATATTTTAAATTTTCTAATAAGACAAGCTTAGTCAAGCGCTTAAAAAACCTGTTTATTTTGTGGGAGAAACAGATTTGAACTCCCTACTGTAGGTTTATATTACGTTACTTTATTAAGTTAAGTATAAGTTTTGATTTGGTTTATGTTTTAGCTTTACATTTTGACTTGCATTATTTTGTGTTTTAGATACCCATTTTGTCTTTATTTGGATGATTTTCTTCTCTTATTTAAATATATTTAAAAAGCATTGTCTAAAGGAGATCCAAGATTTTCATTTGATAACTAAGATAATCCTTTATTACTCCCTCTAATTATAGCAAAACAAGAAGCATTAGTAAAAACAGGAAGCATTATAATAAGTATACGTCAGTAGAAAAAAATAGCAATATGATAACAGTAAAAAAAAGCAAAATATAGGCTAATAAAGCAGGCTGTGCTGATATTGCAACTGAGTGATGATAGGTGATTGTAAACATTAAAAAAAAGACAAGAAAAAAGAATTATAAGAGAGTTGAAACTGGTTTTGAATCTTGGTCGTTACTCCAAAGAGGACAGTTGAGTAATGGATACATTTAACCAAAGTTCAAAGACAGAGACTGGTGCAAACTTTACTACTCTACTCAGATTTCACATCAAAATGATTTGTCTTTATTGGTCCCTCCTCTGACTGGTATTTGTAACCAGTAAAAACCATTCATCCTCCTGCTTGTTAGGTGCAAAGGCCCACACACAGTCAATTAGTAACTTCACCTCCACTGACGTTCAAAGGTTAGGCTACCATACACTGTGAGTTTATGAAAATGAAATGAAAACCCAATGACCCAAGATGATTTGTGAATGCATTATTCAGCATGTCTGTTACAGTAGAAGTTAGACAAACTATTTCTACGTTCATAAAAGGCTGGTTTTACCATTCTGTGACAGTGAGTGTGACGAGAAATGACGAAAGAGGGGGGGCAGAGTGAATGTGAACAGTGGCAGATCTTCCCGTAAGTGACAGGCAGCTGCACAGAACGCCACCCAGGGGCCACACAGTACAAACACAAGAAGACTAAATTTGCAAATGTACACATACTGTATTCTCTTATTGTTTGTTATTTGTTATTTGTTATTATAGTATGTTAGCTTAGTTGGTTCTCAGTTGCTGTTGTTAGTAATAAATACAACAAATAATGATTATGTAAACCAGTGGTTTTTAAACTCTTTGTGCCCAAGGCATACCAAAGGGCAGACAAAAATCTCAAGGCACACCTGTATTAATATCTGTGTGCAATAGCTTCTATAACATCACTCTTCTCACAACATAAGACAATAAAAATAGGAAAAAACAAGACAGGTTTCTTTCATTATACTGTCTAATTATCTTTTCTTTTGGTGGTTTGTTGTTATTTGCCCCACACAATAAAGCCATCTATTGCCCGACTCCAGCCTGGCTCCTTTTAAATGTTATCACCCTTCACACTGGCTGCCAATCAGGGCTTTTGATGTGCCACACACTGAGAATTCCCACGCGCAAACAGCCCATCTCCATCACATTTTTTTTTAAATAAAATAAATGAAATTCAATGAAATTACATTCTTTAGCCAAACTTCATTCATAACTTTTTGTATAGGCCCAGTTGAATATTGTAATGGCACACCTGGATTGGCATCATGGCACACCAGTTTGCCGCAGCACACCATTTGAGAACCACTGATGTAGACTATCAAAGCAATTCTTTTATTTTATTTTAGTTAAGTTTACATTCAAAAATAAAATGTAGGGAAAATGGTGGATAGAGTGTAGGTGGAGAGTTTAAAAGCAACAGAACAGTGCTTGTGTTGCTTTCTCATTAGCTCTTGGTCTTCATCCATTTCCATAACCACTTATCCTCTTGAGGGTCGCAGGGGGGCTGGAGCCTATCCCAGCTGACATTGGGTGAGAGGCGGAATACACCCTGGAAAGGTCGCCAGAGTATTGCAGGGCTGACGCATAGAGACAAACAACCATTCGCAGTTATGGCCAATTTAGAGTCACCAATTAATCTGCATGTCTTCTGACTGTGGGAGGAAACCGGAGTACCCAGAGAAAACCCACGGGGAGAACATGCAAACTCTGCACAGAAGGGCTCCCTACTGGGATTGAACCAGGAACCCTCTTGCTGTGAGTGTGACAGGACTAACCACTACACCATTACGCCACCTGCTCTTGGTCTTATTAATAATAAATACAATAAATGAAGATTAATTGATTCATTCATTCATTTCCGTAATCACTTATCCTGTTAGGGGTCGCGGGGGTGCTGGAGCCTTTCCCAGCTGACACTGGGCGAGAGGCAGGGTACACCCTGGACAGGTCACCAGACTATCACAGGGCTGACATGTAGAGACAGACAACCATTCACACTCACACTCACACCTATGGCCAATGTCTTTGGACTGTGGGAGGAAGCCGGAGTACTTGTTGAGAAAATCCAAGCTGACATGGGGCAAACATGCAAACTCCGCACAGAAGGGCTCCCCCACCCTGGGTTCAAACCAGGAACCCTCTTGCTGTGAGGCGACAGTGCTAACCACTGCACCACCGTGCCGCTGGGAGTGTAGCTTAGTGATATCTGAAAGATTTTCAGTGTCCTGGCTGAATATTTAGCTGAAAAGTCCACGAGATTTCAGAACAAGACTTCTCCTTGAGCAAGACTCGGTTACACACACTAACAAACAGAATCGATCAGCGAATGGGATCCTCTCCACTGGGGCGTGGTAACTAACGGCCATTGTAACTATCTCATGCCACTGCTTTTAAATACTGATACATCTAATAACAATCTGAGCCTGTCAGTGTCAAAAACAAGCACTATTAATGGACGTAAACTGGCAGCGCACAGTTGCCCTCAGGGGTTATATTGCACTCTGTTTTGCTGCTGTGGCTGCAGTGTGTCTCTCAATACTGGACCAGCTTCAAAAACTGTTGTCGCCATTAGTCACTTAGACACAAATCATGGGAAAAGACGGTCCAGGCCAAAAAAGTTTGTCTTAAACATGTATGCATTATTTTAATGCTGTATCTGGCTGAGATGGACCTAATTTTGAATTCTGTTAGACAGTTTAATTCACTGTGAAACAATACATCATGTTTAACTGCTTTATGTTCGTTTAAATGTTCTTAAAATTATATTTTCTGTAGAGTAACTAGCAACTATTGCTGTTGTATTCTTCACTTGTACCTTACTATGTTTGTATACACCTTGTTTGTTACATATATATGCTGCGTGCTGATCATTAAAGTACAGAAAAATAGTATCATGTTAAGTGTTTGGTGACCATGGCTGTTACATATCATGTTTTTGCCACATGCCACATCATATCTCGTCACATCATGTCACGCCATGCCACATTACATCAACAGCAAACAAAAGAAAAATAATCCTTCCTATTTATGAAGCCGTTTAAATAAAGCCATACCAGCGACATCGCAATTCAAGCTTGAGGATAAGAGTGAAGCAAACCACCGGCCAAAACGTTAATGGCTCAGGAAGAACACATATTTTTAAACGGGTGACATTTCCCTTTAAGACTTAATCAGGACCTGCAGACTCTCCGCTCTCTGTCCGGCTCTCCCAGGAGGAGCGAACATAATGGATTTTCCACAGAGGAGACGTTGGCGAGATTAGAATAGGGAGATAGATGCACATAATGAATTCCTAGAACATAATTGTATGAAAACATACTATGAATGTAATTAGACTTTTCCAGTTTGCACAGAATAACAGCAGAACACAATGAGACAGTGTGAACATGCACCGAAACATTAATGAGGTGCGACCTGTGTGTATACTTTGTGTACAATAAGCACAGAAAGTGTGTCTTTTATTCTTCTTCTTAATGTAGAAGTTTTGGGTGCAGGTGGAGAGGAGCTAAAGAAGGAGGAGGAAGATGGAATATGGGAATAAAAGATGATAATAATTAAATGAGGAGGAGAAAAAGCCTGATGAAAGGGATGTGAGGGATGAAGGAGAAGCATGGATGTCTGTCTGCCTCTCACTCTGACTGGGCCAACTCTCCCTGAGGGGCGCACATCTTATCTCTCTCTGCTTCCTCTTTATTTATTTATCAGCCTATTTTTATCCCTGTGACCAGGATTCAGACGGAGCGTTACGTAACAGAGGGAGAAATGTGCTGCGCATGGGCCTGCCAGCAGAGAGAGAGAAGAGGACGCATATACATAAAGACGAGCAGCGCATGAAGGAACCATTGAGAGTGAAGCACCATGGGAGCAGTCATGTAACGTCCACACATGTAGAAGAAAACACACACACATAAATCCTTGATTGATTCTAGTGAGTAGCTAGACCACATCAGCCAACATCACAGCATCCTGCAGGGAGCAACATGATTACAGATTCCATTTTGCTTTTACCCTAAATAACCTTCACATCCAATCAATGGGCTCGTGACACCGGTCAAGACAGACGGAGAGGAAGACAAAGACAGCGAGAGAGAGGGAGTGATTTGCCTCGTCCGGGCTTTTTCGTTCTCTCTCTTTCATCTCGCTGTGTTTTGGAGCAAGAGTAGGGTTGCAGAAAATATCGTCATCCAAATATAATAAGAGAAGTCAAAATTCAGCAACATGCGCCGATGATGGGACACCAAAGAGCAGAGCAAAAAGAGATGAGAGCATTTCTCTGCTTCTTTTGAAAAAACGGGTGTCAAGGCTATTCTGAAATGTGTTATTGATGTTCTTTATGTTCCTACTCTGTACTTATTCACCAAAAAATAATCGCTCAGCATTTTACCCTTTGCTCTTATTCACTTTCTTTTTAAAAGTCAGATGAGAAAATTGATACCACTCCTGTGTCTGTGTGTTGAATACAAAGCTGGGGCCAGGAGATGATTAGCTTAGCTTAGCATAAAGACTGGAATCAGGGGGAAACAGCTAGCATGGCTTTATTCTGAGTTCAAAGTTATGTCTGCCAACACCTCTCTCGCCAAACAACACAATGTATCTCCTTTGTTTAAATA
>JAPZEB010000006.1:5857303-5878099 GCA_029783705.1 Chaetodon striatus
TACATATTCATTTTGCTTCTTTTGTCCAACCAACAGCGCACAATCCAGAGACTCTCTATTTACTATCTTAAATTACAAAGAAAATCAGCAAATCCTCCAGTTTCGGAAGCTTGAACCAGCACCAGATTTTTTATTTTTTTAAATATTTTTTGTAGATTGACTAATCCACCAATTGTTGCAGCTTCAGCACCACAGAGAATTTCTTAAGGGCTGGGTGATAAGTTTGTCCATTTAATTGAAATGCAGCAAAATTGTGATAAAACTCTCATATCCAGATCTTGTACAACTTGGTTGTAATGTTTAAATGATGAGTTTAACACAAGCCTGTTGCCACCTTGAGATGAACTTAATAAATGGCCAAATATGTCAAAAAGAAAATAATGCTAACTCATGATTTGTTGCATCCCATTTAAAAAAAGAAGAATACATGCAGGTTCTCACATTGAAATTTTCCACAGGATCTAGTTTTTTCTAGACTTAGTGTAGGGAGTCTAAATACAGAGCCAGCTGTACTTAGCCTACAACAGATTAAAAGCATGCATTTACCTTGGTCTGTGCTCCCTGTCTGTCTCTCCCCCTCTGTCTTCCTCCCTCCCTCCCTCCCTCCCTCAAACTTTGCAATTGTGTGTCCTCTGTCATCCGGTCAACTTGCATAGCTTGCATTTTTATATATCATCCATTTATACAGTGTCGTGCAGGCTCCAGTTAAAGAACCTTAATTGCACAAGTGTCAAGTGAAATACTTACAACTCTGTGCCTCACATTTTACCCACACAGCAGAGTACATGCACTCAGTTTGCCATGCTCTTCACTTTGTACACTCCTGCTGCTCAGCAGCTTATCAGTGTAATGGGTCTGATCATTTGGGAACCAGCATCAATTTTAGACTGGTCCTCTATACCCACCCCCGCCTGGGAGATGTCTGTCTGTTATAATTAAAAATGGCTGTTTACCCTGTTTATGTAATGACAACATGGTGCCCATTATTTGATGACAAAGGCTTCTCTTGCATGTAGTATTTTGTAAGCAGGGTTTTCTTTCCTGTGACGAATAGGCACTGTTGATGATTTGTAGAGGGGGAAAAGCTTAATCTTATCAAATACTGTGTTAATTCAGCACAGCATTTCACATATGTGTCCATAATGACATGTTATGGTTCATTTACTTTCTCTGCATATGTGGATGTTTTGTAAGTATACACAGTGATCTGTCATGTTTACAAAACACGTCATCAGCTTTCTTTTCTGGCTCAACCAAGTGCAGAACGCCCACTGAGAACCTTTTTGTTAAAAAACAAACAGATAAATAAATATGTATTTCACATTTTGGAGGCGAGAGTCTCTCCAGAACACCTAGCAGTAGTGCTATCATTTATTTAAAATGACCCATTAACATATCATGTTTACTAGAGTTGTTCTGATACGGAAATCAGTATATGAAATGCCTCAGATACTGCCTAAATTCTGGATTTATGCACCGTGATATTATGTAACCTATTAAGAAACGATGAAGTAGTTACACACCTAGATAAAACAACAGTTTCACTGAAAATCAATTTTTCTTCTCCTCTCTAAAACAGTAGCCTAACACAGCAAGTTGCGCCGTGAGGCGATTAGTAACTACTGTTTTAGAGCAGAGAAGAAGAAGAATGGATTTCCACTTAATTGTGCAACCTTAGCTGTTCGTAAAATGTCAGCAATTTGGCGAATTCTATGTATTTATGTTTTACAAAAGGTTTAAACTGACCCATGCACCATTTGTATGATCTATTTCACATCCATACTGTGGTTAACAGCCGTTAACTTTGTTTTTGTTTATATTTTAACCCAGTGGTATTGGATTGGTATTCAGTATTGGGAAGGACAAAACGGTGTGCAACATCTCTGTTATGTACTTAATACTAAAACAAACATTTTACTCGCACGCTTCATCAAAGCAGGGTTAGCCACATGAGCAAATAATCAGACAAACACAGAGTTATCAGAAGTTTTTCAAAGGCGAAACAAAGGCAAACATTCAAATTATTTCCCTATCTTTCCATTGTAAACACCTGTTTGGAGTCATTCATTAAGTGGACACAGTATCCTCAGATTACAGCAGTTAACGTTGTGAATTGAATGGTATTATATCCAAAAGAAATAAGACGGAACACAAAATTACATTTCCCTTAATACCAGGATGTCATAAGTGTGTATGATTGAGCAGCAATATTGTTCTATTATCTAAGGAAAGCTGTGAACATACTTTACAAATTTTCCCAGAGTGCTGATATGAGGGAAAGAAGAAGAAGAAGTATAATTGGTAGTTTGGTTTATTCAGATAAATGTGGGTAGTTTTAAATATATGTTTGTGGTCTGAGAGAGGATTCAGCTCCCTGAATACTCTGAAAACATGGGTGTTGAGATCTGGCAGCTCTGACAATAAATGCATATAATTCAGATTTATTTTTATTGGTGTTTTTGATAGTATATTAAATTTGTTCTTGGTATGTACCTCGTTATCACTATATGTCATTAAATCGCTGTTGTTTGCCTGGTGGGAATGACATTATCTTATGGTGCCATGCTCTTTAAATACCGGCTTACAAGGTTTGTAGGCTGCACTTTGAACTGTGCTAGTAACTGACCAGCTGATATCTCGTGACAGGCCGGTGAGGATACAAATCTGCTGTGCACTTGACATTCTGCAGCCCTGTCTAAATGTAAGATAAAGCGCACATTTGTGAGAAAAAGGAAACTGCAGTCCCAAAACCACCTCAGCAGAACGAGCCTGGAGTGGAGATGGATGAGCTCCAGAAATGCATGCATTCCTTCCCTCTATCCCCGTTCTCTTTATCTAACAGTAAAGGCAGCCCTCTTGGTCCTCACCCCTGAGCTGGTCACATGTCTCCCACCAGTGTCACATTGTAGTGGAGGAGGCAGCACTGGGCAGGCCTGTTGTTTCAGTCCTGGTAGACAATGGGTCCCTGGTTTCCTGTTGTGGAGCACTGCAACGAAGTGCTGCAAGCCTCAGCACATTACATAGCACATCCTTCCCTGCCCTGCCTTGAACTTTACATGTGGATGACACACGCAGGGCTTTTTTCTGCTGAGCAAGATGCTGCTTTCCTTTGAAGGAAGAGCATACAGGTTAAATCAACAGATGGGACTCCCTTTGGATCTTTAGGAATAGTTCAAATCTGCTGGGTCATTTCTTATCTCTGTAAGATTCAGAAGCAACCATCAGCTCAATTTAATGGCTTTCAACAGGAATTTACTCAGTTTGACTTAGCTCGCTTACTAGAGTGCACGGTGATCTCTAAGCAGCGTGACTGATTGTTATGAATCAGCTCAAATTAGCAAGAAAACACTCCCACTAGGTCTCTGTTTTGGGATTTTGGGACCTGTAATAAATGTATGCCTGATATTGCACCTGTTGCAGTGAAGCTCTCACAGTGTTAAAAAAAACAGGTACTAATAAAGGAGGATTTCTTTAAATATCTGATTCTGAACCAAGCATTATAGTGCATATATTCACAGCATAAACAAACATGATGGTACAACAGTGCACTTAAGATTGTACAATATTTGTCGTTAAAAGCCAAGATGAACCATCTCGCTACCTTATCATCTCCACTGACAGATACATATGTGCAGTCCCGATCGGGCACTTGTGAGAAAATGGTGCTGGGTTAAAGACAAAGTTTATCAGATGAAGCAGGCGTTGGATTTGGGCGAAGCTACAACTACATTTTGCACCCTTTGCAACAAGTTTAAGAGCAAGACAGCTAAAACACAGTTGTTCTTTAAATGCATATTATGTTTCCAAAAAAAGGTTGCTAGAGTGCCATAACAAGAGCCAGTTAGTCTTTTGTCTTTGCTGTTATTAGATAACTACTAATGAATAAAAGAGTTTGTATAGATGCAAGTAAAAATTAACTTTGCGCAAGTAGATTTCTGACCCGGGGAACGTTGAACCCTGTATATGCAAGTGAACTTCATTCAGGGATTCTCACAACCTTATTTTCCCATTAGTTGTTATTTCTTAATGAAAGGATCTGATGTGCATGGATTGAGCTGATGTGTTTTGGCTCTTTCACAGTGCGCCTGCTTACACTGTGAATGGAGCTGTTAATAGTGAAGGGTCCTGCCCTGTGATTCAAGCCCCTGCTGTGCCCTCAGAGTGAAGGTTAATTACACTTAGTCCGTCTATGACATGTAGAGCTGGGTAGTGACTGTTTGCCTGCTTGGTCAGGGAACATTTTCTGGTGGTCAAAGAAGAATGTGAAGGGTATTGTTTCCAGTGCTGTATTCAGCAGCAGTGCTGTGTTACAGCAACTGATTTTATCTGTCATGGACTTTATGAATAGCTTATTTGCATATGGCGTCATACATCAGTGTGTTGTTCAGATGGAGGGCAGGCTACTGGAGGCAAAGACTACCTACACTGCACAAATGCCTATGATTTGCACTGTTTACGGCTGTTCCAGTCGATCAAATTGGGAAAAAATAAGGCCCACTTTAAATCCTTAAATTGTAGGATGTAAAGTGGAGAAGTAAAAAAAAAAAAAAAAACTCACTGAGAAACAGCAGCAGATGTGGATCAAAAATCACTGTCTTCAGTCTGGAGGGCAGAGTCAACTAATGTTTGATGTTCACGTTAAAGCGTCATCGGACATGCCTCAAGTTGGATGCAATCACAATCTGCTGTAACAACTTAGCTGTGTTTTTAGCCACAACCCAGATTTTTTACAGCGTTTTCCCAGACCTCTAGTAGGTAGGAAATAGTAGCTAAAGGTAGCTAGCTGCCAGGGGTTCATCCATATAAAATGTTGAAATACAAAGGATGGTTATACTCAAGCACATTTACCCACCCTGCCAAAAATAAGACAGCTGTTATTTCAGTTGGTGACCCAGCCGCTCACAAATTAGCTTGGCTTTCATCAGCTTGCCTTGTAACATTAGTAATGTTAGTAGGTCTGGAGGACAAGGTAATTTGTAACAACGGTCGTGTCCACAACAGGCAAATCAGCCAAGTTGTGGGAAAAATCACTTAGCTTTGCTTTGTATGGATCACATCCAACATGACTTTAAGTTTTCTGACGATACCTGCTGCCTGCAGGTTCATTAAACCCTTTCATGTAATCACTTTCCTCTATATCTAATTGACACATTATTTTATCACTTCCTGTCCTGTATCCAAATTTTGCATGTCCTAATAGCCATGTGATTGCAAAGAAGCTATTTCATGACATATCTGATAACGTGCAAAATTGTCAACTAGGGCACTTTTTATCAGAAGCTGTGGCATATTGTAAGTCAACTCATTCATGTGAGCGGTTGTAGATCATCAAGTTAGCTCGACGGATTGGTGTAACGGCAGTAAATCTTCAGTAAAACATCCTGTGAGTGAGCAATAAATGGCACTCATTTCCTGACACAATAAAATTGTGATGGTTGACATTAACCTCTGAGCTTTTAGTGAGGTTCACTTGCTTTTATTTATTTGCCAGGCAACTCTGCTGTCTCTGGTGCAGCAATATTGCCTTGCAGAGATACTAATTTGGGACATGCCCCGCTATAATGTCATGTCATTGAAGTTGCAGTTCTGACGGTCATTTGAACAGAGTGAGGCAGAGAGGTTGAGTTAATGGTTTGTCAAGGGACTAATGATAGTAATGCATAGTGTAATAGTGAGTCACGAAGCCTCTCACCGGCAATTTATTGCTGTCATTGCACTGGCTAGTCTCTGCAACATCAGCCTTCAGGTCCTCATGTAGATTGACTCTGTTATTCCTCCTCTTGACTGTGCTTTTTCCTCTTTTGATAAGCTTTACACTGCATGCATTGAACACAATCCCCAGATTAGTTTGTCAATCATAAAGTAAGAGTATACATGACACTCTCCCTCCTACTCTTCCTTTATACCCCCTCACACCAGGGGCTCCACCAGGGTTGAACCAGGGCTGATTTTGTGTTTGAAGTCGGGATGCTAGTGGTCAACCTTTAATCAGTTACTGCTGAGAATATTTTTGACTAGTTATGCATGTTAATGTAGAGGTTAACCAATTTTTGCAAGCTGCAAACCCCCTTTAGCATCACTGTTAGCTCTGTTAGCACCATTAGCAGCGTCAACATGGCATGTAGTTAACATTCAGTACGTTTACATGCACGGAATAGTCGAGCTAAGCTCATAGCTCGGCTAATCAGTCAAGTCGGACTTCTCGTCTTGACTGAGTTGTTAGTTGAGCAATGGATAGTCCAATTTCAGTCGGACTAAGCTGTTTTTATGCATTTAAAAGTCCAGTTTCAGTCAGACTAAGCCAATAATTTTTGATTTTCTCAAACTGCATGTAAACGTACTGACTGTTAAAGGGGGTTTGTGGCTCAAATGACTCACTGGGGCTACCTGCGGGGAGACTGGAGGGTGGCCTCCATGTTTCCACAGCAACATCATCCCACCACCTGAACAGCGTTGCCAGTGGTAATTATGAATGAGCAGTGCTGTGAATATGATTTGTAAACTTGTCACCCATTTCCAGTATGTGAAATAATTGGTATACATCACTTCTGGGTTGTGACCCTGGTCGTATCTGAATTGAGCGTCACACTAGTGATACCAATGACCAGGTCCAATCCTTGTCATTAGTGTGAAAGAGGTATTAAATCACTATCCAGTCTCCCTTATCCTCTCCTCTCTCCTCTGTTCTTAATTAGCAGATAGATTCAGAGGTTTTGGGGTAGCATCTGGCCATGAAAGCTTGTGCTAACTGCTGTGCTAAAAACAGCTGCACTAAGGCCAGGGCAGGCCAGACTAAATGACTAAATGATTTTCCATACTGGTTGTAGCTCCACTGGTTTGACCTGCTTTCACCCAAATTCCTGCTCATTGATGTCACGGCAGCGTTAGTCTGCCATGGCAGTGTTTTACTATAACGTTTCCATAGCAAACCAGTCTGACAGACCAAACTGTGGCGTGGCCGTCTTCCAGCAGTGCAACATCTGTCTGTGTTTGTTGGTCTTTATATCTGGGAACTGAGGTAACATATTCATTGTGATTAGGCCGCACCACTCTTTCCTGTTTTACGAATGCTATTCATTGTGAATGAAAGCACTTCCTGCTGATCCCAGAATAGATGACAGACGGTAGAGTGGGAGAGTAAGAGACAGAGGGTGCACGTAAATCTGTCTAGAAAACTATTGTGTAATGATAGAGGATAACCATCCTCTTCTGCTTAATACGTAGACACACCTCAGCCTGGTGTACAGAGATTAGAGAGACGATTTAGGGAAAGGCAAACAGTTAATTCACACAGTCTTAGATCTCGAAGCCACCCCATGGGATACTCTGATGTTATTATAAAAGAAGAAAGCGCTTTAGAAGGAAGATGGCAGTTGTTTGTGATCTGATAAAGCAAACTGAAACTGTTTGTGGTTACGACTGAAAGCAGATTCATGCAGTTTCTAAATAATATTCTCTCTGCAGGCTCTTTCTCTTTGTCTGGGGTTTAAATGAATGTTGCCTTTGTAAACAAGGCTTCCGTACTGGACAATGGCAGCGATAAGAGGCATGAAGGCTCCAATGACGTGATTGTATGATGTCACACTCCACAGTGATACAAAAAAAAAAAAAAAACCTTAAACACTGTGGTGAAAGCTTGCTCCACACCAGTTTTCAGTTCTTTCCTCAGAACTGGTGGTAACACTTGTTCTGTCAGGTCATTTACCACAGTGTCATTGAAAGGGAACCAGGTTACACACCAGTAAAAGAATGTGGGTGGGGCAGGCCGAGGGGAGGGTGTGTCCTGTCATTGATAAAAGGTGTTCCCATTTCGTTGAGCAATTCCTGGAACTCTGGTTTCTGTTTGCTGATTAGGACTTAACCACAGCAAATTGTTGACAGTGGAGCCACTTTTTATCATTAGCGAGCCGTAAAATGAACATTCGCCACTCAACACGGTTAAAATGTGGCTTTGACTGGGGAGCCCACTAGGCTTTTTGGCAGAGATCCATTTTGTGTTCATAAAACTACTCTTGACATTTGAAAATTTAAATTAGGGCCCACAAATCATGAATGTGCTAACCTCTGTGGCTGGTAAAGTAAAGCACTCATTAATCACTGTCATAAGAATACAGAACATGTCATCAGAATGTAAATTTAACATTTCTCTGTTCAGCTATTAACTAAGTGGTCTTTAGGACATTTTATTATCGAGTTATTAATGACCCTGGGTAAAAACATACAAGAGAGGTTGTGTCAGATTTTGCCACAGTTTAGATTTCTGCCTCTGTAGCTGTGTACACAACTTAATGCTGCTGCGGGGCGCCCCAGTATCTCATTATGTAGACTATTAAGACAGAGGACATTTTCATATTAGGTACAATAGATTTGTACTGTGCCCAAGTACGATTGCCCCCCTCTAAGGAAACGTTTTGTTAGTACCTTAGTACACTTCAGTACACGTCTTCATGGACGTGACATTTTTGTTGTGCTACAGTGTAGAAAAGGCGACGCAGAGGGACACTGCTGCTCTAGGGACTGTCATCAGCGGATACTGGCTCGTCCTGGTTGGAAGAGGAGCCTCTGCTGTTGGACGCAGGGCGCCTTGCCTCCCGCGGGAGCTCTGACTGCAGATTAAGGGCAGCAGCGAAGCTTGACCTGGGTCTGTCCGTTCTGCATTACCGTCTGAGTTAAAAACTCTTTGTAGTTGTGTTAAATAGCAGTCCACTTCCGTGTCTTGGTACAGTTAGTATCCACACCTACACATGAACTGTATTTAAGACAAACTTCTCACGTGGACTAGTGCACAGATCAGCCTCCTGTGTCCGGATTTGGTACATAGTGTTCATACTTATCAAACAGTCTGGACTTTGAGGTCAAGTTTACTCGAATCAGGCCCAGGTCCCTGATGTGAAAGCCTAGGTGTGAGTCCAGCCCGGGCCCTTTGCAGAATGTCATCACCTCTTTCTCCCCTGCCTTTTCTGTCTCTCACACACTCTCAAAAAAATCATAAATAACAAAAAAAAACCTGAAAAAAGTTTGGAATTCCTAGTTAAATAATAAGACTAGGCTCGTTAGATTTATTTACAGTCCTGATGGGATAAAAATAATCTAAAGACATACACTGGAAGCTCACTAGATACTTAATGTGACTATTTTTAAGTACTTATTTGTATTTGATTGTAAATAAATGTTCAAGGTAACATGAAGTGTAATGTGTAGAAATAATTTAATCTGATAAGTTTGGCAAATGGAAATTACGACACAACAAAAGCGCAAATCATGGACTACAAAAAATATTTGTAAAGACGTATATAGTTTGATCAGAACATCATGCTCTTGAATGATAGCTTCAGGTCGTTCTACAACATCTGTACAACTGTGTATTGCTAAAAGGTTACGAAAGTAGAGGAAGTTGCAACAGCAAACATGGCCTGTATGACATGTTTTTGGTAGTTTCATTTCCTTCAGATTTACTTCGCAGCAGCTTTGCAATTTGTCAGCAGGAAGACAGTGAAGTTCTGTTTGTGTAATGATTGCATTTTGTCTTTTGCTGTGTTCAGTGTCATTGTTACAGTTTGGTTTGCTGTGGTTTCATCTCAGAATTGTAACCGTGGTACATGGTTTGTACATGTTCAAGAGTCTCAGCGCTCCTGCCCAGAGCTGTTTTGGCACTGCCCTCAGAAGGTAGTGCTGTGTCAGGGTTTGTGTGGGGCAGGCAGGATGCCCTGTTTCCAGCCTTGGCAATAAATTAGGCTGCAGAGCTAGCTGGTGTTGTGTGCTGCATAGCATTTCACCCACAGCCTCAGGGTTTTTGCTTTAATGCAGGTTGAACCTCTTTATGTCCTGTATCACATTGTTTGTTCTGTGAGGACACCAGGAAGTCAGGGAAACTAAGGCAACGCTGCTGAACTGTAAAGCTCCTGTTTTCTGAATGATTTGTTTCAGAGTTTCGTGTTATTTAGCTTAACATTATTCTTCATCACAGGTGATCGTCAGTACAGGTGTTTTTAATTCAACAATAGTGCCACTAGTGCCCAGTGCAATAGGTTGCAAGAAGTCAGACCTTGACCAGCTGCTAATATTCAGACTGTTCTGAGACTACAGTGTTGTGTAATATGGCTAAAGTTGCCTTTTTGGCACGTGCTTTAAGAACTTGGCGTTGAATTAGTCCTCCACCCAGCTGAGCTCTCCAACCGTTGTGACCACGCCACAGCTCCATGTGTGCGAAGAGCTGCTGCTCAGTGTCAGGCTTGGTGACCTCATCAGCTGGCTGTGTTGGGGCGAAGCAGCTGACCAGAGAGTGAAAGCCTTCATATCGGACTCTGTTGTTGTTTGGTCAGCAGCAGGACTGCGCTATGAATCAAAATATTATTAAAATAATATGGCAATATGGTGTTTTATTTTTTAAAAAAGGTCACATGTGCCACAACATATCATTATTATTGAAGTATTGTGGTGCTACAGAGATGCCTCAGTCTACAAATCATACTTTAGACTGAAGGAAACATGCTTGTTTGGTACAGACCCCAGCAAAAATTATGCCATTATCGTCTGTTTTTTTTTTTGTGGTGAAATTGAAAAATTACCGTTACCACCAAAATCTCCATTCATTTCACAATCGCAATATCTGTTAAATAGTTGTTTTTTGTCTTTTGGCATGTCGTGCAACCTTAGTCAGCAGCAGGCATTTTAATGAATTTGACAGTTAAAAATCATGTGCAGAACTTGAAAGTCACTTCCTGCTTTCTGACAAGTACGTTGTCCACCCCCTCTTTATTTCGCCACTTGGTTGGCTGGGCATCTCTTGAGAAATACTGCACTGGTTTGCAGTCAAATCAAAATAAATCGGAACTACCTCTTTTCCATTGAGGAAGAATGTGATCTTACTATTGTTATTGAGCCTCTTGGCAAATTCAATTCAATTCAATATTTGAATTGAGAGGCAACCTCTGTTCTATTCTGTGTTTTCCCAATTTAAAGTCCCACTCAGCCATTATAAAAAAAAGTGGTAAAGTAGGTGACAGCGCTGATCAGAAGCTACACATTGTAGCCTACTGCAGTGGATGCCACGTAAGCTCAGTTCCAAGAAAAGTGGTGACTAATAACTCCTTATAAAAAAATACTGTTTCTGTCAAAAGAGTCTGGTGGCTGTCGACAGGAGCAGCAGCAAATCATATTTTAGCCTCCTAAAAAAAGGAGCATCTAAAAAAAAAATCAACATTAGTTTTAGTGTACACTCTCTCAAGATTATTTTACCGCTTCACCGTCCAATCCGACAGCCCTTTCCAACGGGGAACTGAAGAAGTTATCAGTGCTCTCTAAAAACCACCAGACTCCATCGACAGAAACATTTATCATTATCCTTTTACCTTACAGCACAGGATAATTGCCAGTCTACTTTTTTATTGTGTTACTTTCAGAATCACACTAATGTAGCGTCCGCAGTTGTATTTGGGTTTATATTTAGCAACAACTTCGTGCAGGATGTCAGATCATGTGGGGAAAACTTTTCACAAGTGCTTGGAAAAAAGGAATTTTGTGGCTACATACTTTGCAGGCTATTTATGTTTAACCTAACATGCCCCTCACATTTTTCCTTTTCTCTTAGCTCCAAAACTTAGGGATCAATCCGGCCAACATAGGCTTCAGCACCCTAACCATGGAGTCGGATAAGTTCATCTGTATCCGGGAGAAGGTGGGCGAGCAGACTCAGGTGGTCATCATTGACATGGCAGACCCCAATACACCTATCCGCAGGCCCATCTCAGCCGACAGCGCCATCATGAATCCAGCCAGCAAAGTCATTGCACTCAAAGGTAAGGCGGTTTGTTGGCATTGCAGAGGCCACATTTCTCTAAATCAGTGTAGGAGAGAGAGCTACATTATATTATTCCAGTGTTGTATTTTATTCAACCCCCTGTAAGGGGCCTGCAGCATTCAGTTCTGACATGTTTGTTCAATATAGCGACATTATCCACTTTATAATTAAGAGAATTTACAAATTATTTTCATCTATTTATGTCCATACACATCCAGCTACTTTAGTTTTCCACTGTGAAGTAGTTTTTATTGGCCAACATGTATGTTTTTTCCAAACATTTGTCCTGTAAATATTCCCAAAGTAGCATATTTTTATTCTTTTTGTCCAGCATCCATGATTGCTTTGACTTTTTTGTTGTTTTTGTTTTTGTCTTTTCTATGTTCTTTTTTTTTTCTTTACTGCTTTCTTATGTGTTTGCAGACGGTGAGTTGAAATTTAACTACTTCATTGTGGAAGTAAAATCCTGTTTTCAAGACTATTTATGAAATTATATCATTCAGCGTTCAGCATCAGTAAAGAAATGAAGCATATGGACTATATTGATTAAAGCTGACATGACGTTGTCCATCATTATGTACCATTGGGCACAACTAAACTCAGGCTACAGAGCTCTCTTAGTCTGTATGTTAGTGGCCTAGCCTTCAATATTCTTCATATATCTGAATCCACTGCTTGATTATTCTTTGGATCCTCTTCTGGGCCATTAAAAATACTTCTTCATAAACAGGATTTAGCTTTCACAACCTTATAGCTTGCTGGCATTCCATCATTTTTATTACATGTACAATTGATTTAGAACCTGTTTTACATGTGGTAATACTGTGGGTAAAAATGATTTCATTTTAATTCACATCTCCTCTCAATTTTCATTTAAAATCCATGTCCTTTTCCATCTGTGTGAAGTGATAATTCCCCAAACCTGTTGTTTCACTTGTTTCCCAGCTGTGTTTAATATTTGTTAATTAATTTAACAACATTTGTCAAACTTGTGGTTCACTGTATACCAAGGAGTGAAGATTAGCATTTGCTCCAACAACCAGAGAGCGTAGACTTGATGCGCTGACATGTAATCTGTACAAGAAATGTAATGGCATCTGATAGCTGCATTGATTTGATTTCAAATGATTGGACATCATTCTGTTATAATGGGTTCCAGATGAGGAGTGAACTGAGCGAAGAAGAGATATTGGATTATTACCTGTGAGGCTCGCTTGTCAGGTTGTGAAAGTAGCGTTAAAGGAATATTTCACCTTCAATTGACCATTTGTATATCAGTTACTCACCCTGTGTTTTTTGCATGTTTCCATGGTGAACGAAGAATCCAAAAACAGGCCAAAACTCGTAGGCAACCACGTGTAAAAACAAGAAAAAAAAAACACATCAAAATACATGTTTAAAAATTCTCCTACAGCTTGTAAAGTATAATCCAAATCTCATTTATCATCACTCCAGTGGAAAAGAGCACCTTAATGCTCTCCTTAAATCCAGACTCCATTGAACAAAACAGTAATTTTACCTTGCTGAACATGGGAGCTGCTGGTCTGTCACTGCCACCATTAGTTTGTTTATGTTATTGTGTGGCACTGGTGAATCCAAAACTGATTGAGGCAGCAGTAGACCAGCAGGTCCTGTATGTTCAGTGAGATGATAGTACTATTTTGTCAATGGAGTCCGGCTTTGAAGAGAACATAGATGAAGTTTCACTATCCGTTCAGAAAGGGCTGTCTGTTTGGGAAGTACAGAGCATACGACTGGATAGATAAGATTTGGATTATACTACAGGAGTTGTGTGAGAGTTTTTAAACTGATATTTTGACGTAGTTTTGCTGTTGTTAAACATGGAATCCTACGACTTCAATTCGGCAAGAATTTCCTCTGTTTTTGGATTCTTCGTTTACTGGAGGCATGCGAGAAACAAAAAGATTCCTGAACAAATTCAACCTAACAATGGGTGAGTAATTGATACACAAATGGTCATTCAGAAGATGAATTACAGTATGCCTTTAAGGAACATTTGCTGTCCAGCTGATCCAAGAGTCAAACAGCCTTGTGTTTCCATCTGCCTGTGTTCAGCTCTTGGCCTTGTCCCTTCTCAACTGTTAAAATAACATTTCATGAGCCAGACAGCTTGTGTGTGAGGGCTTTTGGCTAAACTATTTCCCTGTGGTCAGAGTTTTATGCTATGCACTTAGTGGGTGTCTCAGGCCCTTTGGTCTCTTAGGTTTCTGTAAAGTGACTATATTATTTCGATCACTTAAAACTGTCATTAGGGCATTTGACTTGTATAATTTTTCAATTACTTACCAGGCTGGGATGTTTTAATTTCAAGTAAACCTACGTAATGAACAACAGTAAGTGTCAATGTCTTACAATGATGAGGTAATAACTGGTAGAATGTCATTGTTGGTATGGTGCCAGAGTAATTATGGTAAAAAGCTTTGCTTTAGAGGTGGGGTGGACAGAATATCTATGGGACTATTGATAATACTTCCTCTTGCGCTACATTATCAAAACACTGGCGCCAAATACTAATATTTTTAATAAACTTGCACAAGCTCTTAAATGGATTCCTCTTCCAATATGGTGTACCAGAGCCCCTACTTCATGACTCTTTGTCAAATGAGTAAGAGTAAAGTGAAAAGTAAAGTGACATAAACTAACTTTCAGTGAAGAAGAAACTCACAGGAGGAAAATAGCAGACACTACAAACAGCAGGGGAAATCAAATCAGAGAGGCACCGTCATCTTTTAAGTCAAAAGTATAGGCCCACTTTAGCTTTTACAACAAAGTTGATGAAGACTAAACGATGGGCAACCCAAAGAACGTGCATAGTCACTATCATTACCCTGCTCTTGTTTAGAAGAAATAGTGTTTCTTCTGCTTTTCATTTCATTTCAGTTTAATCCTAGTTGTCAAATTCTGTGAAACTGACACCACAGCGCAGTGCATAAATACATAACAGCTGATTTTTGCCCTTTAAGGAGTGCTTTTTCTTCTTGAGTTGCACAAACATTGTAATGTATCCTGGATTATTGTAAATGAATCAAGTATTACAGAATTGCTGTATTGTAGGCAACATGTTGTGACAGTAACGTATTGTGAGTTACCCTGCGATTCCCAGCGCTACTTCGCAGGTGTGACAGTAAGCATTTGTGTGAAACTTGCCCTCCTGTTTTTAAAGGTATTAGTTAGAATAAATTATTAAACAGCTTTTCTTAGCTGACTGTCCTCTCTACTGAGGACATGGTACAATGTACAGTTATAAATTGTGTGCTGAGGTTTTATAGAGTTCGGGCTTATTGCTTACGAGCATGTGACATGCAGACATGATAGTTCTGTCACTGCAAATTATGCAGCCTGGTTAAATGTTACACAGTGAACACGTAAGGCTCTTCGCTTTCAGTCTTTTAGAAGAAGCAGATTCGTTTGAAGCAACTTTAAGCCTGATTATATGTTCACATTTATACCAAAGTTATTGTGTTAATGCTGCAAGGAAGAAGGCACTGATCACTTCAGTACATGGGGTCCGCTTGTGATTTGGACAGCTGAGAAAATTCTCAGAAAAAATTGAGAATAAATTGGAAGAGAATGCAATTGAACTTTAAAAAAGAAAGTAAGAAAATCTGAAAAAAGGAGCCCTGCAAATACAGCAGTTCAGCTATAAACATTCCTCACTAGCCACAGCACGTGCAAGTTGTATGATTTCAGAAGATATGTTATGACCATGTGAAAAGGAACAGTTACAGTAGCTCGACAGTGTATGTAGAGCTCCAGATCCATGTTGGATTAAGTTGTAGTACCTGTCTTTCCCTCACTCATTATGCAGCATAGGGTCAGATTGTTCCTCACTCTTTCTCCGCCCACTGTCCTCCCTGCTCAGTCTACCATTATGATGCTTCTCAGCTGACCTTGTCACGTGACATAGTATTGAGCCTTAACCTTTTCATGTAACCATGTCTAAAGGACGGACCCAATGTGCACACACACGCCTCTCGACGACTGATCACAATTCAATTAAAAATCCCTTTGCTTGCTCTTTGAAATTTGGCTGCTGCTGCAAGTGATCCATTCGCCACATCGCTTATTGTACTCTGATCCCATGGCTTAGTGATGGCAAAATGATCTTGACAGTTGTGCTAATGCAACGATCTTTGCTTTTTTTTCCTCACTTTGTTGATGAGTATTGAATAATGAGCAAACAAGGAAGTCACACTGCTTCTTAATTCAGCTTTAGCTCACTAAATTAACCCTCACTAATAAACAAAAATGCAGGTGAGTGAACCTTTTTTGAACATTTAGTTGATGATCTGTTATAAGGACAAACTTCAATTGCAGACAGTCAACCATAATCATTATTGGAAACCTTTCCTGCAACTCTTGTCCAAAAAAATTTACCCTTCCCCCTTAATTGTGCCTTTATCTGTTGTACTCCAGCTGTTGTATTCCACTGTTATATATTTGACTCAGATGCAGATGTGTTTGCCTTTTTTGTGAGTTGTTTGTTGCTTCTACCCTCTGTCTGCTTTGTTTCTCTAAATGAAGGCTGTTCATGTGATGGGGTGGGCCATGTAGTCGGACATGACTATACATGACATCTACTGAGTACATTTATTAGACCTTTTTAAAGAGCTGTGGACAGTTTACAGTTAAAATGCTGTGTTTATTAGTGTGTAATCTTAAGGGGAAGCATAGCTATTTTTCAACCTGGACCATATGTTCCCATATTTTTGTGTCTAAGTGACTAATGGGAGCAACAGTTTTTTAAATTGGTCCAAGAGGTAAGCATGTATTCAGTCATTCATAGCCTCACAGACTCCAAGCAGCACCTGTAACCTTTTTTGTCTTAGTTTTGCTTGTTAAAGCACATTGAAAATAATTTACCTCCTTAGTCGTAACTTTTGTCTGGCATTTGACAGCTCTGCAGTTATGTGTTCTTATTGGCCTGCCAGTTTGTTATGTACCAGTTGAGTTTAGAGTAAAAACATTTACTTGCTTGAAGTGCACATGATTGACACGTTGTGTAGCTGAAATTGAATTCACTTGTTCCACTTTTTGTATGCCAGTTGTCTCACTACACTTAAGACATGACACAATTTCCGACTACAGCATGTATGGCATCCCCTTTCTATCAGTCATGACGTCGTTGCTCGATGAATTCCGTGTCATGACTACCAATATTTCAAATTTGAATCTCCCTTTTCTATTGAAATTTTGTGTTTTCTGTGAATGTGTGGACACACTGTCATCAGAGACTATAACAGTCCTCTTGGGCCTGGCTCCTGCCCCCCTTTCTCCACCTTCTAGCCGCCAAAACCCTTCAGATCTTCAACATCGAGATGAAGAGCAAGATGAAGGCACACACCATGACGGACGATGTTACCTTCTGGAAGTGGATCTCCCTTAACACAGTTGCACTTGTGACTGACACTGCTGTCTACCACTGGAGCATGGAGGGTGACTCACAGCCTGTGAAAGTCTTTGACCGCCACTCCAGCCTGGCGGGCTGCCAGATCATCAACTACCGCACTGACGCCAAGCAGAAGTGGCTCCTGCTCATCGGCATCTCGGCCCAGGTAAGTAAAGTTTAATACCAGATGTATAAAGTTAAGTAGGTCAGGACTGAAACAAGCCGAGGATATTCACTGGCTAGCCTGTTAGCATTCATAGATAGCTATAGATACACAATAGCTTTAGCACTGATTAGCCAGTTAGTTATATATGTATGTTTTTATGCACATTAATGTGTTGTTTTGTCTTTCTCAGCAAAACCGGGTGGTTGGAGCCATGCAGCTCTACTCTGTTGACAGAAAGGTTTCCCAGCCCATCGAAGGCCACGCTGCCAGCTTCGCCCAGTTCAAGATGGAGGGGAATGCAGAGGAGTCAACTTTGTTTTGCTTCGCTGTCAGAGGGCAGGCTGGGGGGAAGGTGACTGGTTTTACTAACATAATAGAGAAAACAGATTTTAATGTCATTCCCGTCGCAAAACCTGAGTCTGTGTCTAACTTGTGTTTTTTCTCTGTCACACAGTTGCATATCATTGAAGTGGGGACCCCAGCAACTGGCAACCAGCCATTTCCAAAGAAAGCAGTGGATGTGTTCTTCCCACCAGAAGCCCAGAACGACTTCCCTGTGGCCATGCAGGTGTGGAGCATGTTTACAGAATTGACCACCTGGGTCACATTAGGGCTGTCACTTTTTCAAAAAGTCAAGTTTGACGGAATTTGAACACGTACTCTGTTTGAATAATTAAATACAACCCATATGACACAATGCACCCCCCCCCAGCTGCCTAAGAGATAAAGAGAATGTCTTACCCCTCAATATAGTCTGCATATTTTCCTGTATACTGTCATACAACTGCAGTGTGTCTTGAGACTGTGGTGTGGTTTGAATATTTATCTCCATTTCTGTCATTATCCTGGGTACCTCCTCCCAAAAAGTGAGTCTTTAGCAGACAGTTTGACACACTTGCCAAATTTGAGACCATAAAAATGGGGAGGATACTGCAACCAAAGGAGGGGATCTGATGGTCGTCCTTCAGAAAAATCAGAGTGTCAGAGGCTTTGCTTTCTGAATTCTGATATGAAAATTACAAATAAGACTTCTACAACAGCTTTTTAATGTGAACTGTTTTATATTTACATTATTATTTATGGCACCTTGCTTGACGGAAAAATCGACATGGCAGTTTTTACAAAATGCATGCACCCTTCTCTAAAACTTTCCATAAGGAATCTCTCAGTCTCCCACTCAATGAGGAGGATGAGGCACAAGCAGCTTTTTTTCTGCGTCACATATAAGCCAGGAAACAAAATTTGGCGTAGCTGTGTTGTTGTGCGGATGAAAACAGTAGACTTTTGGAGTCATAGGGCTTATACATGATATACAGTGCCAGAAACAGGTTGCGATAACGAAAAGGAAAAAAAGGTGTGAGCATTTGTCATAACACCGGAGCAAATCATGAGAGGACCATAAAAAACAGAGTCTCCTGGGAAAATAAGGAGGGTTGACAAGTATGCACTCCGATAAGGTTGTACAACTGACGTTGCTCCACTCAGTTTTGGCGCCTCGCTTGAGTGGCCAGCTAGCAGGTGAATCCTCAGATTTGTTGTCTTTGTGAAGGTAGCTGCTTTGTATAAAGTCGGCAAACAGCCGTGTCTTTGTTGGTATTTCCATATTACAACATAGAACTCAAAATAAATCTAGACACTGCTTTTCAGATCCCTTGATGTCATGATTTTCCGATCAGCACAGCTTTGTTCGCTAGTGTTGTCCTCCATTTTTGTTTTTTAGCTTAGGACATACAGCATGAATGAATTTTCAGAGTGCCCTCTGCTGTCTGTTGCGCTTAAAGACTGTAAATTTTGAGTTATAATTACAGTTCAGAGATTGAATCTTTTCCCACATTTGAACAAAACTTTGACTTTCAGATAAAAAGTGACATTCCTTGCTCAAACAAAGTGAAATCAGTCAGGCTGATAAAGCAAAATCGACCATATAGGTTTATGTGAGGTTACTTTAATCAGATTTACTGACACAACATTTCATCTTTGGTTTTTGACAGATAAGCTCCAAGCAAGATGTGGTTTTCCTTATCACCAAATACGGCTACATTCACTTGTATGACTTGGAGACCGGCACCTGCATTTACATGAACCGCATCAGTGGAGAGACCATCTTTGTTACCGCTCCACATGAGGCCACCTCAGGCATCATCGGAGTCAACAGGAAGGGACAGGTAAGAAGGTCAACCTGTGCTCATCGTGTGGGTGTTCAAGAAAATTGAATGTATGTTTGGCATGATTGCTCAGTCTTGAAAACGTCATCGGCAATCTCATGTACAGCAAATCTGACACTGGAGAGTGAATGTAAACAAGCACAAAATTAACATCCGTTGTTGCATGTGCAAATAACAACAACTCCTTGTTTGTCTGTCGTCATCAGGCAAGCTCAGACTTTTCCAGGAGACATTATAAATAATCCAAGGTGTAGTGTGTCACACAGAGAGTGGGGAGAGGGTTGTATCTTACTGCTTTTGTAAAGCTGAACCAGAGAGGAGAACTGGATCCAGCCAGCTGATGAATAATGTTCCAGCCAGGCCACACACCACATGAATAATTGAGTGAAGAGAGGAAAGCTGATCTGAGGCAGTGACAGATCTCGCTGTACGGCGGGGCACTGGAGTGCGTATGCGTGTGTGTACACACATCACATGCACACAAACACGGAGGCAGTGATCTGAGAGATAATAGGCCAGTGTCAGTGCCTCCAGTTGAGTGGGTTGGTTACCAACGATATTGGTAACCTGACACTCGGTTCATTACTACAATGCTTTTCCCATACATTTCTTTTAAATCTGCTGCTGTCTTTGGTCAACAAACAACATCAGGACTCACATAAACGAAAGCCAAACAGATGATGAAATTATTTTTTATCTGTGTAATATATTTTTAATTCCTGGTTGGACAAGCAGAGCAGTGCAGAATGCCACAGAAAGGGCTGGCTACTGCTTGAAGTCAAATTGTAGTTGAATATTCGTGTTGTGGTATGACAGTACTTGGGTTAAAGTGGTATTGGTAAGTAAACAAGTAAGAGCAAACCCCCTGGAGTAAAAAACCCTGTTAGACAAAAGACATTGCAGGACTAAATGATGGTTAACCACAGGGGTGTGCTCTCGTTTTACCACGCTAAGAAAACCCAAACCACAACCACCCCATGTTAAGGGCAGGTACAAACATCTTGACTTGCATGACATACACAGACATAGGCCTCCTAGTTTCAATCATTTTCACGAGTTAATATCTGGTATCTACTTATATGTTACATTCATAGAAATAGAAGAAATAGAAAGGACATTGAACTGTCTGCCGTGGTCATATGACTAGTACAAAAAAGGGGATTGCTGTGTCACACTCACTGGTTTGGGAGCTCTGTTTTGGCCTTTTCTTAAATCTGTTTTCCTTAATGAACAGAAAATGCAACCATAAGATCGG
>JAPZEB010000006.1:5916189-5943802 GCA_029783705.1 Chaetodon striatus
CACACTTTTATCATTTTTAAGGGTTTTATGTACAGTAAAAGTTCACTTAAGAAAGTAACAAGACTTATAATTATATTATTGCAGAGGTTATTTATACGAAATAGGGAGACATGTCCCATTCACTTACCTTTACCTGCAGCTGACTGAGACAGGGGGGCGTGTGATGGACGGCTCGTAGCTCACTGGTTGGACTTCGTTACTTTATGTCAATCTCACCGTTAACACACTCAGATCCGTCTGTCAGCACCGGTAAGTTAATTAATGGGAGATATTAATTAACACTGGAAGCGCTATAACGTTTTTCAACTGCATTTTACTCGCACCTGAGAACGGACGTTAGCCAAAATACACTACGGCTAATGTTAGCTTACGCTATGTAGCAGCAAACATCGTGTTAGCTTGCTAACTTTAGCTTTTCAAGTGCAGCTAAGTGCAACTTAGTTTGAAGTCCCCAGTTAAATAATTTTATGTCCAAGTAGATACGTTAGTAACAGAAAGCAGACACACAAGTACCTGAAAGTTGTAACGTTACTTGAGTAACTTGAGTAACGTTACCGTCAAGTTAGGTAATGAGAGATAATTCTGTTGGCCATTCGGACTGACTGAAAGCTAATTAACTTATCACCGTTGGAAACTAGATAACGTGTTATAACTGCAGTTACCCGCGCGTGAGGATGGACGCTAGCCAAAATACAACATAGGTAATGCTAGCTTATGCTACGTAGCAGCAAACATCAGTGTAACGATGCTCGCTTGCGTTACTTGGCTAACTTAAACTTAGTCGTAGTGTTAGCTTAGTTAGAAGTCCGTAATTCAAAATTCTGGAGTAAAAATACATACAGGGAGTAACATACAGTGGAAATACAATTTCCTCAAAGTTGTAACGTTACTTGAGTAACGTTACCGTTACCGTCAAGTTAGGTAATGAGAGAATTCTGTTGGCCGTTGGGACTGACTTAATCTAACCATCGTACCACTGCTGGTAGCTAACCAACGTTTTATAACTGCAGTCACTCGCGCGCGAGAACGGCCGTTAGTCATAATACAACGGCTATCATAGCAGCAAACGTTAGTTTAACGATGCTAGCTAGCGTTACGTGGCTAACTTTGGCTTAACAAGTAGCGTTAGCTTAGTTAGAAGTCCGTAATTCAAAATTCCCAAGTAAAAATACATACAGGAAGTAACATAAAGTGGAAAGGTAAGTACCTCAAAGTTGTAACGTTACTTGAGTACCGCTATCATTGAGTTAATCAATAGGAGAGAATAATTCTGTTGGCCATTCGGACTGACTGAAAGCCAATTAACTTATCAATGCTGGAAACTAGATAACGTGTTAACTGCAGTCAACCGCCCATGAAGACCGATGTTAGCCGAAATACAACATGGCTAATGTTAGCTTACGCTACAAAGCAGCAAACGTTAGTTTAACAATGCTAGCTAGCTTTACTTGACTAATTTAAGTTTATCAGGTAGTGTTAGCTCAGTTAGAAGTCCCTAATTCAAAAGTCTTATATAAAAGTACATACAGAAATTAACATAAAGTGGAAATACAAGTACCTCAAAGTTGTAACATTACTTGTGAAACATAATGTAATGTTACAGTAATGTTACTGGTTATGTTTTATGTTTATTTTACTTAGAAAGGGACAATACACTTTAATTAATATGATCACTTTATTCATGCAAATGTGCCAGATTTAGGCGTACAGGCTAATTTTCATCTGCAGTCCCTGGCAGGTTGATTGTAAATGTGTTAAGTTAATTAATAAAAGACAGTGAGTCTTTTGGCCATTCATACTGACGAAATTCAACTAACTTACCACAGCTGGTAGTTATCTAACATTTTATAACTGCATTTACCTTCCCCTGAGGACAAATGTTAGCTAAAATACACCACGGCTAATGTTACCTTCTGCTACATATAAACAAATCAGTGTCACAATGCTAGCGTTTCTTGGCAAACTTAAGCTTAGGAAGTAGCGTTAGCTTAGTTAGAAGTCCCTAATTCAAAATGTGTAGGTAAAAGTACAAACATAAGTAACAGAAAGAGGAAACTCTAATACCTCAAAGTTACTTCAGTAACATAGTGAGTTGGCAGAGAAGATTTGGCAAATTTTTCATGAGTGCAACAACTGTACTCAGCTTTGGTGCTCATCCCACAAATGCATGTTCCTTACAAATGTGGCACCATTTAAAAGGGAAATAAACAGGCTTTCCAGTGGTATACGATTTATTGCTAAGAAGCATTGTTACAACAAAGAAAGAATCTACTAAACACACATTTCCTCACTTTTTGTGCTTAGTTTCTGTATTGTATTTAATGGCAATTTTAGATGAAGCAAGAACTACATTGCACAAATGCAAAACCAAAAAAATTTATTGTTAGAAGCTTTGGGCTCATGTATTATTGTTTTCATAAACCCTGGGCATTTCAGGATTTTTTTCCTGTCATGCATTAAACTATATTAATTCCTAATTTATTCACTAAAACCACATGTGTTTGTGGTGTCAGCAGGTGGAGCTTTGCCCTACTTTTACTATGTAACTGGTTTCCCTTTAAGTGTGTTATCCCCATGACTAAAATTATCCTATGGAGAACATGCCACTCCTGTTGGTGAAGCCTATAATTGTAGTGGCTTGATTAGTCTCCAGCAGATGTCTCTCTCCCACAAAGTTGAAATTAAAATTTAGCTCCATCAAAGAATTCCTTTCCTTTCACTCACACTTCCTCAGTCATTCCTCTAACAATTGCTCATCTTTTTTTTCATCTGCCATCACATTTTGTCCTACTGACTCACCATCTTGTTTACCATCCACCTCGGCCTCCTCACATACGCATCCATCGTTTTACACCTTAATTCTCCTCTTTTCCTTCACCCAGGCTCTGGCAGCAAAGACAGACTGTGTTTGGCCTGCTGATCCTGCTTATCCTCCTCTCCATTGCCTACTGTATTGAAGGATCACACCAAAAGGTGACTCAATACTCTGAATATCTTTCATAGTTCAGTAAAGCCATACTTTAGATACCGTGGAGTATCACCATTTGAACTGTTCTACCTTGTTAGGCAGACATAAATTATAAAGTCAAGGTCTTATGAAGGAGGGTGCCAATTATATCTCTGTGGTGATCACTTGCCTTATAATTATGGAGTGCAGGTTACAGTTTCCTGTCATTTTTACCACCATAATCCCTCCTCCTAACTAGACGCAACATGAACAAGCAAGTGAAGACTGCATTATTCCAGTGTTGTCTTTACCTACTGAATGCGTCGTGTTGCTTGTTTGAAAAACCTCTCACCATGGCTCTGTTTTGATAAAGCTGTGTGCACCTTCAGCCGATCTTCAAAGCACAACAGGCTGTTGCCTAGACCTGCTCAGGGCTGGCGGCTGGATGTCATGGCCCGGACACACCAAACCAACGTCAAAGAACTCGTGGCAACAATGGCCGACTGTTGCATCACCTTAGGGCGCATTCACACTGGCACTATTTGGTCCGCTTTAAATGAACCCTGATCCTCTTCCACTGATAGTTTGGTCCACACCAGAGTTCGAATGAGCATTCCCACCACTCCAAACGAGCTAATCCTGGTCCGCTTGAAAACTGGGGGTCTCGGTTCACTTGCAAGTGAACCCCGGTGCGGTTCGTTTTCAGTGGGAAATGCAACCGGACTATCCAATAAACCAAAGAGGGGAAGTGACGTAGAGCACAGTGCATACGTATGATTTACGGACATAATATGTGATCTGAAAACTTTTAAATCCTGGCAATACCTCGCTCAGCGTCTGTTTAACCACAGCAGCACGTCATAATCTCTCGCTCTCTGCCGTTTTTTTGAGTACTGCTTCATTCGTCTCATGTACATAGCAACATGCTGGATAGGGAATGGAAGGGGATGTATTTCTGTTTTGAAGGTGTGAAATTTTCAGCATTCCCTGCCCAATCGAACCGAGTCCCCCGGACTATCCTTGTGTGAATGTCCCGTTAAAGATCTATCTCAGACTTTAGGAATCGATATCAGGTCATTCCAGTGAAGACTGATTTGAATGGGATGAGTCCACTTTTTTAACCCAGCCGTAATGATCATGTCCAGTCTTAGGGCTGCTGTGACACTGCACCTACGTAAGGCAACAAAAAAGTTTATCTAGGGTGCGTCGGTACAATGGACAACTAAGAAAGGACTGCAGAAGAGTTACCCGCACACCCATACACATGGGCTAGACACCACAAAAAAGGTTCACAGGCTGAGATCAATGCCAAAAAATGTCAGTGTATACAGAATATCCGTGCACCAAAAAGAAGGGTGCTCAAAGTGCAAAAAAAAATTAAAAGTGAGTAGAAACAGCAGCAAACGTTTGCTGTCCAGCCCACTTGTATTGATGTGCGGCTATCTCCTCTACCGTCCTTTCTTGATTATAGTTTCCCACATAGTTATCAGCACAGAGACTGGGATTTGCACCGCAGGATCACGAGAGTGCCTGTAAGAGGATATTTGCATGAGCATCATTTCTAACAAGTTTGGGCTTGTGTGAGTGTGCCTACATCACGTTCGTTTAATAATTAACCTCCCACAAAGCCTTGTTGTACCTGCTAATCTCTTGTGTCCACAGGGCAGACGAGTGGAGATGTGAGTGTAAACCACAGCAGACTGCGCTAAAGATCTGAATTGAGCCCTTCCCCTTCTTTTTTCCTACTTTTTGCGTTTTCCCCGATATGTGCTGCAGTATTTTGAAACCCACTGCCATAAAACTTTTTTTTCCAGTGTAATACGCACAGACTCAGCAGTTGTGTAATCAGTTCCCAATAACCACACGTAACAATCGCCCATGGCTGGCACTGCACTTCCCAGCAAAGAGAGAGGCAGTATGTGGTGTTTTTGTTTTGCTGGGTTTCCTGGGAAATGAAGTCTTCGGTCAGAGCCTCCCCCACTCCCCAATTCCCTCAGTCCCCTCCCTCCTTCCCGTAATCTACACAATCCATGCTTCCTCCTGAAACCGACCTGCCTTAGCTGGAGGGAGGAGGTGTAAACTGAGTGATAGATGGAGTGATAGTGGCAGATGAGCAGGAGGAAGAGGAGCACTGAGAGACAGAGACAGAGAGATCTTGGCTTGTCTTACTTTACGAGTTGTGTAAGAGCTGGCTGCCACCAAAAAGAATAATGGTGCTGTTCTTCTGTCAGCGTGCTGAACACTCCTACCCTACGGCTCTGTCCTCTAAACTCAACAACAACCTCTGTCTCTAAAGGTCTCTCTCTCACTCTCTTCCTCTCCCTCTCTTTCTCTACCACTCACTTGCCCTCTCCCACCCTTTTAAGTGCCCTCTGTTTTGCACACTTTCACTCTCGTACCTTCTCTCACTCTGTCTCTGTCCCTCCTCTCTCTGTGCCCCCCTCCCCTTTCTTGTTTTCCTCACACTCTGTGCATGTGTCTCTGCCATGTGGTTGACCGTCCCTCTTTCTGGCCTCTGCAGTATGTGCGCTACATGGAGAAGAAGACGCTGTGGTGCGCCTACTGGGTCGGCCTGGGCATCCTCTCCTCGGTGGGTCTTGGCACTGGCCTGCACACCTTCCTCCTCTACCTGGTAAGAAAGTGTTTTCTGTGACTCCACGACAAGTTGCCCGCCACTTTCTCACAGTGCAGTTATTCACTTGCCTGTGCATGTTTATGACAGAGCTGGAACTCAAACACAGTGGATGATGGTGGTGCAGTGACGCAGGTCTCAAAAGGCTGTGTTGATGCTGTTGTTGGGTTGTTGCTAAGGCTTTAATAAGAGCATTATTAAAAGCTTTTGGAGGCTCCTTATGCATTTGCACATGCATACGTGAGTTAGTATGGGTTTGTGAGCGCGTGCATTTCAGAGTGGGGCGGAGATGAATAGACGCTGTGGTAGCCGCACTGTTTTGACAGGCAGTCTAGGAACAATCGCACTCACTGACCCCTCTGACTGAGTGCACATGAGGATAAAAACAGTCTCCCTCCCCCTCTCTGAGTTCTTTCTCTTTCCTTTCTCCCTATGCTCCTGCTCCCCACTGCGTCGCTCACTCTCACTTTCTCTTACACTCCCTCCCCTCACTCGTTCTCCTTTTTATGTCTCTCCTTTGCCTACAGTCCCCCCTTTTACTCCCCCCTTTCCTTCTCCCTTCCTATTTCTTGCTGTTTTTCCCCCAACTCTCTCCCTACCTCTGAGTGTTTTTGCTCACTCTCGAGCGTGGGGAGGTGTTGGGTCTCTACTGCTGATCAGATCAGGGTCCCAAAACATCTGCTTGTCTTCACTGCCCCATCTGTCATCAGGGAGTCCACGGTCGCACTTGTATGCCCTGGCCCAGTGGAGCTGAACTGGAAACTTTGAAGTGCGTGTCCTCCATTCTGCTGTTTTTAAAAGCCAAACTCTGGCGCTCCCAAATGTAATTTGAGAGTTTTTTGCTACTCTCCCTCAGTGGCTCAGCTCACTTTTTCAGAGGGTTTAAATGTAGGATGTCACCATCTAGTGAGCGCGGCGGCTACTGCAGGTTGTGGTGTCATTGAGTTCATGACAGAACTTGGTGCTCCTTGCTGGAGCTGCTGTTGTGCATTTTTTATAGAGTTGGACTGATATTGTTTTTTAAAGGCCGATACTGGTGCAGATGTTTTGGGATTTAATCAACAGATACATGATGTTTTTGCGTGGATATTCAAATACAAATGTTTTTCTAAAAATGTGTCATAAATGTACATTATGAATAGGAATAATCTCACCTGAACTGATTTCTTGTCGGCCTCTGAAACTGCATTTAGACCAAGAGACAGCGCTATAAGCGCTGAAACACTACAGGCTTTGACACACAAACAGACCTAAACCTGTTGATGGCTTGTCCACACTGGAATAAAAGCTGAATAAATCAAAAGAAACAGCCTGTGGTCAGTGTGGATATATTATTACTTTGGAAATCCATGTCTTGAATCAGCTGATATTCCTTTTTCAATTAAATTGTTGCCTAATATTGGCCTTATTGTTACTCCAACCTTATTTGTTTATATAAAGAGTACTGTCTGATCTATTATCTGCTTCCTCTTTTTGACTCAGAGCTTAAACCGCAAGTAAGAAGCACAAAACCCCAGAGAATTCAAATTATACATCTTCTTCTCTGTAGATGCTTAAAGGAGCCATTGTGATTCTTAAGTGATTTTGTGGCTGTCGCGGTTCTGACCGATATTTCTGATTTCTGACAGAAAAAAAAGTTTCTGTGGCAAGTGAACAGTGGCGAGTTCCAGCAGACAGGTTGTCCTGTTTTGAGGAACTAGGACTGGGTCAGTCGTCATAACTGGGTCAGACAAACTCAGAACACTCGGTAAGATGTCCCCACAAACTTAAAAGACTAAAGGGCCGTGTCCAACGAAGTGTTTTTCCCTGAGGCCAGCATATTTTTTTAATTCTTTGCAAGGGGAGCAATCATATTCATGCTATGCTACAAACGCCTGCAGCGTGATGAGACACTGAGCATCTATTCTTTATCTAGCGTTGTACATTTGCCATTTGTTTTTGAGCAGCAGGAGCTAAAAAACATTCAACTTTGGGTAAAATGCTGCACTCCTCAAGGCAACTTTTTACTTAGCCATCCAATCACAGTGAAGGACAAATACCGACCATCACATTTTGCACGTACAAGAAGTGCTGAACAACAACGATGGAGGAGAAATATGTTTAGATACTGTGTATTTCCATTAGTATACATTTCCTCTTATGAAGCCACATATAGACCTGTGGGTCCATCCTCTCTGGCAGCGATGCTAATCCCAGTCACTCCAGATAATGCCTTTGATTCCACCAGTTGCCCTGCAGTGTGTTTTAGAAGTGTCCCAGAAGCGGCTCTCCACTCTCTGCCACTAAACATATGCATGTAGTCTATTTTTAACACAAGTGCATCGCACAGAACAAATTGAGCCGGAAGCCAGGAAGTGGAACAGCATCATCCAGTCAATTGTGCAAATAAACACCCTGTTAATATAAATAAACCCAAATATAGAATCAAAATACCAACTAAAACACAGCCACAAGTCTTTGATCCACGCTATTTATAACTGGTCTTTTAATGGTACTAGCTTCATCACATTGTCCGTATGCTACAGCCCAGTAGAGCTGCAACGATAAATCAATAAGTTGTCAACTAGTAAATTAATTACTGACTAATCTGATAATGAACTAATCACTTTTTGAAGAAAAAAAGTCAAACTTTTCTGATTCCAGCTTCTGAAATATGAATATTTATTGGTTTCTCTACACTTCTACCGCAGTAAATAGATAATTTTTGGGTTGTGAGCAAAACAGGGCAATGCTTGACGTCATCTTGGGCTTTGGGAAGCACTGATCCATATTTTTCATCGTTTTATAGACCAAACAACTGCTTGATTATTCAAATAAAAATTCAACAGGATGATCGACAATGAAAAAAGTTGTTGCAGCCCAAAAGGGCAACAAGTAGGAAACGATAACGGTGAACACAAATGAGACAAAAGAGAAACAATTTAACTGTGTGTCCTACTTACTGATGGTAGAAGCACAAATATTGATGAAAAAAAGACCAAATCAGCAAAATCTGCAAGACTGGTAACGTGGTGCAGCTGTGCCTGGTGGAATCCACGGGTAACTTGCAGCTTGACCTCCCTGTCACTATTTTCCTTCCTGTCCATAAGACTTAATAATATGCTAGAAAGAGGACTGAAGTGGGCCTCTGTGTTTACCAGCTCTTGACTTTAATTTACCCCCATGTCAACATTTGGAAAAAGCACCACCACAGTTACTCTGTAAGTGGTATACAAGTGCACCACTAGATATATACACCCGCTCGGGGGAGAAGGGCCGCATGAACTTTTATTGCACAGCTTCTCATCCAGACGACAGTTGGGTGAAACACTTTAATTGCATTTTTTTTTCTTCAGCAAACGTCCTAAATGAGAGGAGCAGAAGAGTTCAAACAATCTGTCTATTAAACAGTTACTTGACTGGCACAAAATTAATGGCAACAGTTTTGATGTTTGGTTGATTGTTGATTTTATTTTAGGCAAAAATAGCCACAATTCCCTGGTTCCAGCCTCTCACATCTGAATGTTGTGTGGTTATCTTGCTTTTTATGATTGTTAACCGACCTTCTTTTGGTTTTGGACTGTTGGTCCACCAAAACAAGACATCTGAAGACATCGTCCTGGGCTCTGGGAAATTAAAATCAACAATTTTTCAAGAATTTATGACACTTTATAGACCAAACGACTAATGGAGAAACTAATCGGCAGATTAATGAATGGTGAAAACCATTTCTAGTTGCAGTCCCACCTGATTATCTTGGCAACAAAAGTCATCATGAGCTTTATTTGCAGTTTTAGATTACATTTAACTAAATAATGATGTATATTTGAATAAACTCTACCATGATAATGCTCTTTTTTTAAATATAGCTTGTAGAAATGAATGGATAAATTGATATAAGTCAATTAAAGCCATTGTATTTGTAAATAATAACTCACTTCTAAATTGTCAGATGTTTATGATTGACCCAGTTTATTACTGTTAACAGTCAGTAGAGGGTGCCAGTGGTTTTTAGATGCTGATAAACCAGAAAAATCAGTGCACACTGGTATTGTAGTAGCTGACATCAGGGTATTTCCTGGCTCTAAATGAGGGCGGAGATGGTACCATCCTGATCATGTGCACGCACGTGCAAAGTGTACCAAGCCTTTAATGGCTGGCTCAAGGAAACACTTATTCCATGCAACACATTTTAGGAGTTTAAATAATTATGTAATTGGAAAAAAAAATACAATAATTAATTAATTGTGGCCAAATTGTTACATGGATATTCAGTTTGTAATGTGAATTCCTGGATTTGAAATGTTTCTCTCCCGGTAGTCCCAGTAATATGTGTTTGTGTACTGAAGTAGCAGATCACATGACCTGGTTATGCTATGTATTAGACTGAGAACATGACCACAAGTACTGATACACTGAGTTTCTTGTAAAACAATTTGATTCTGCTGGCAAAATATTATTTTCACAAATGTGTTTTTGAACCACATAAAAGAATAATTGTATTTCAAGTAATTAAAATAGTCATAACAATCTTTATTTATAAAGCGCTTTTCAAACCAGAGTTACAAAGAGCTTTGCATCTCAGTGATTAGAACAGACAAGACATAAAAACAACAATTTTTAAAAGAACTGATGGTATAAAAACTGAGGAGATAAAAGACAGTTTAAATGAAGTTAAAACTCGAGTAAAATCAGGAAAGGCTCTCTGATAAAAGTACGTTCATCATGACATCAGCAATCCCTTCTTACACACACGTTTAAAGGACACTTTTATAAGACAGCCTGTCCTTTATATGTAATTAATTTTGATTATTTTACAACTGAAATGATTTGCTTTCGTATGTATTGTGGTGAACTTAATTTTAATGTTTTACAGATGTCAGTTTGAACTTTCATTGTCTTTTTGATAAAAAAAAACACTTTATTTCCTTACATTTCAGCTGTGTAAATGTCGTAGTCTCAGTACAAAACAGAATTCAGACACACAGAGCGACAAATGGAGCAGCGTTCACAAATGCTGAGTCCGACAACTGTTTTCAACAACATTTTTGAACTTCAACTTGGGATATGAAACTATCATCGAGCGGCAGGAAAAAGTTTTGTTTTCTTTAGTGATTTTTTTTGTTGTGGTGGCAAAGACGCCGAGCTATTCTCTTTCTTTTTAGCAGTTTTGATAGCGCTTTTGCGAGTTTACTGTGGTGATTATGATAGCGCCACCACATGGGCCTAAGGGCACGTTCACACATGAGCAAATTGTGTTTCCCAAGGCAATACTTATGATGAATTTGGGTAGTGACGCAGAAAGCTGGTTTGCCTATAATTACTTCAAAATGTGATGTTATTGGTACGTCTTTATGTTCTAACATCCCATGATGTCCACTGACTCACTGCCAGCCAAGCAGCATCTCTCATGTGCGGCAGTTTGTATTTTCCTTGTCCGATACTGTACAATATCTGCTGCCAAAACACAGCCACAATCAATGTTTCCTCCACACACACTGCTTTGCTATTGATGAGGCTGCGACTTTGCCTGTTAAAGTTCACCAAAGTTGAACTAAACCAACGCAATACGAAGACTTAAATTAGCTTTTTCACCATAAGCAAATGTTTTGCTCGCCCCCTCACTCCATTTGAATGGAAATGAACAGAAGGTAAATATTTGCCAGTGTTTTATTTTCTGCTGTGTGATCGTACCTTAATGCCGCTATTGCACTTAAAGATGACAGAAATCCGCCAAGAAAATTGTGTTTTCCATGAGGACACCTGTCAGAGTTTTGTCCAGAGGTGAAGGTGGAGTAAACTTTTGGCCACCTTGTAATTCTCAATGACTTGTTGTGTCGTGATATTAATGCTAAGTATGAAAGTTTGTTTTCATATCAAGGCTGACAAATAGAAATTCAAAGGACTCCGCAATAAATCAGATTATTGAGAAGCATTGTGTCCTATAAAACTGCGGACAAACTTCTAGTAATCTATCACATGACCATTTCTTTGATCCTTGTAGGATGTAGAAAGGCATGAATACTTGCAGGTCTAACAACCATGAAGGTCCTCTGTAGTACTTTTTCACATGACATAACATGTGACTCTGTTGTCATATGACTTCCCCTACCATCCCAGTTGTCATCATGCGTCTGTCCCTTTTCTGGCTTCTTTGAAGGACTTAACTACCCAATTGAAGCTAATTTTTTTATTTCCTCCAGTTACAGTAAACGTGTGGTCAGATTTTTCTCTGCGGACAGCACAGTGTTGACGCCATTAAGCTGCTGCTACACGCAAGGTTTCTGTTTAACCTCGGTGTAATTGATATGACAATCTTTTACTGCTAAGAGGCGTTTTGTTAGAAATAAATGACCGGCACTCATCACATATTAACAGACATCATTAGTGGTTGGCAGGAAGCATTATGAGGAGCCGCCAACAGAGGGGGGTGCAGAACCAGTAACATGCAAACCATCCCAGTCAATGAAACCAGAGCAGAAGTGGCAGCTCTCCTGTTCCCTGACATGGGCAATTGCTGCCCTGTGCCTCCTCTCTGTGTTTGCGTCCCGCTGAGACTGCGGGAGATCATTGTGCGCGGACAGGACTGGTTATTGGAGAAAGATAAAACCCTGCAACTCAGGCGTGCAGAAGAAAAAAAGCACACTTCTTGGCACACCATCAAGTGTATTTTATCCAGCTGGTCTGAGGGAGGAGGTCGTGGGTGGGTGCTCATAATACAGACCATGAAAACAATAAAATCATGCAGGAGCACTGGAGAGATCTCATTTCATCGGGTGGCTGTGGAGGAAAGGATCAGCGCGCACACATGCACACTTAGGCACAACGAGAGTCCTGCACCTGCGCATGTATCTGTCATAATGATAGTGAAGATCACAATTATAAGTGGGACCGGCTTTCATCCCCACTTAGGTTTTTAAGTATTTGTTTTCTGGTGACAACTAGTGTCACTGCCCTCCATAAATCCTCTTTTAACTGAGAAGGGGTTAGTGATGAGTGTGACTCTTGAAAGCCTGGGAATGCTGTAAATATTTTAGAAGAGAGCTCATCTGAGTCATCCACCATTAAATTACTTTCAGTAATGGCTGTTGCCATTAAGTCATTATGGGCAGCACGAAAATTGTTGTGCTCAACGTTAAATCAACAGCAACAAAGAATTAAAGTCATCATAATTGAAGCTGCGCACGTTGCTGTTTACATAATAGCAACTAGGGTAGTCTTTTTTTTTTTTCCTGTTCATCCTGTTTTATGAGTGAGAGGTGTACATGATGCGTCTGTCTGGAAGCATGGATTTCAGCAGCCGTCAGGGGCGGGGGAACAACAGCAATCCTATAAGGATAACAAAAGAAATCTAACTGTGTTTGTAGCATGTTTATGACTCATGATTTACAGTGCCTTGTCCTTCAGAAAATAAACCAGTGGCTCATCTAAATAAAGGCACATTCTGTAGTTTTCTATATTCAGTTTCTTTTAGGATTGCTAAATTATAGGTTGCAGAGGAGGTTTGTGTAGAATATACAGATTTTCCCCAGCAAAACCCCTAAAATTAAGTTTTGGCTGTTTGGCAATTACCAGGAGCACAGCTTTAATTAGCCCCAACTATCGCTGCGAGCGCAGAGCAGGTCTCAGAGTGTAGCTTACACACACTGTCCCTGCATTGTTGTGACTATCACACACACACACACACACACACACTGCTGCTCAGGGCTGGGACGAAATGCTTATCTGCCTATTCAGTGCTGTCATGATTTGATTTGATATCGTGATTTATTGTGATTTTTGTTTCCTTTATGAACACTACACCATGGGAAAAAGTTAAATTATAATATCCTAGAGACTGTATATCATGAGACATATTTTTAAAAAATGCGCATTTCATGTCAGTCAGTCTTTCTGACTTCCATTTCAGCAGCATCTTACACAGCATAGAAAAGTGGTAAATAGTCCAAGTAAACACTCTGTGATCTTGCTCTGTTGAAGGTGCAATATTAAGTAAACTTTACGCACTTACTAAAATGTCTATGTACAATAGAATAAATAAAAATATAATTTTGCTTCATTTAGCTGTCCCTGCTTATCAAGCTTGTAGTGTTTTCCACACATTGATTTATATGTGGCAGCCACCACGATGTCAACACTGACTGGCATTGAATGATTTTATGTATTCATTATTCAGTAATTAAAATGGGTAAGATCTTATTTTATTGCAGGGCTGCGCTTAGCACTTTGATTTGTTCAGCCCCTAGCCCCCACTTTCTCTTTCTTTTTCTCTTGCCAGCCCTTTTTTTTCCCACAAAGATGGCGCTATAGGGCCACTACAAAGTCCCCTCTTTTTCCTCCTTTGCATTTATACACAGAACAAAATGACGCCAGCATCATTTCGCTCCAGTGTGTGATTATAGACTGCATGCTGGCATCGTGGAATCAAAAGAGGCGTGACTGGCATGACTTGTAACAACGTTGGTCTCTAGTGTGACATAAAACATATGGGTAGGCAGCGCTTTATAAACAACAACAATGGCAAAACATGGCAAAAACAATCATTTGCTGTTTTATGGCGGCTGATCTCCTCCTCTACTCGGAGGGTAAGGAGCTCCCAATATGTCATTGTTTTCCCAATATGTCGACCTATACGGTCTCCGTTCTTCTTCTTTGAGTTAGCCTCTAACTGCTAACAGCTACTTTAAAAACCTCCCAAGGTGGCTCGCACACAAAACATCAAAACTAGGGATGCGCACGATTAAATGTCCGCCCCCTCGCTAGTCAGTTAAACCAATTAGTGTTTTATTCTTGTCCACCCGCCACTAGTGGGTGCTACAGAGCCATCAGACAGCAGTCCCCCTCCCTCTGGTAATGCTGAAGTAGACTGGAGTTTTAAAACAGCACGGTGGGAAACTGGAGAGATGTCTTCTCACAAAACCAGCGCAGTTTGGCAATACTTTGATCTTTGAAATGAATGCAGCAGCAATTAATCTTTTTTAAAATGTTATATTATTTGTTAACTTTAGGTGAGTTGTTGTCAGATAATGTGCAGGGTTTACATTCTGACTGCACGGAGCAATTTTTATAGACTAGTTGACTAGTCTTTATTTTAAATTTACCTTTAGTTGCCAGGAACATCCCTGGTCCAAATGTCACACCTGTCCTGCCCACTGTTCTGTTTTTACAGACACTGTTTCGGCGCTGTCACTACCACCCATGGTGGCTTAACGGCAAGACTACTCGGTCCCCTCATTCCGCGGCCTTATATACAGCACGACAAGGCGGCATAACACATATTTCTCCCTGCTGGTAGGAGACTATTTGCCAGGTCTGGAGACAGAGCTCACAGTAGTTAGTGGCAGTAGCAACTTGATTGCAGCTAGTGCAAACCGTAGTGCACAGGTTCGGATGGTGCGAGGCGTAATATATGTAACCGCAGCAACAGAAAATTTGATGATCTGGTGGGTAGTTTACGCTGGGCTGGCTGATTTCGAGTTGCTGTTCAAACAGCTGGGGTTTTTTGTCCTAAGATCATCTGCCATTATCTGCTTTCTTGCCTCGGCTTCGTGAAACAGATATGATCCCACGCTGCTTGTAACTTAACACAATAAAAGCCTCTCCGCCTCTGCATTTGAATTTAAATGATTTAGTCATTTAAAAATCAGTTAAAAATCCTTAAAGAAAATTTTAATACTTAAGTAAATCATTTTTTCCCAACCCCTAGTGCTGCACAGGTTTTTAAAGTTGCCCCACTCATGTGCCTTTGTACAGTTAGGTGCAGTCCACCCACACATTCACAGTCTGACAAGAACATGTGGGCGAGGGAAACTCGGTCACAGCATGGCAGGGTATAGGACAAAGGGCTGGTGTGTGAGTGTGTGTGTTACACTATTCCTCATTCACCTGACTATTGTGTTGCTCTCACAGTGACGAGGCTCGCTACAACTCCAGGAGCTAACAATGGGTCACGTTCACATAGACAGAAACCTGGTTGCTTTGTTTGAGTTGTGACTCATAGACCTGCTGGTCTGTGTGACCTGGACTAAATGTTCCACTACTCATTAGTGTTTGGGTTTTTTTCTTTTTAGTCACCTGACAAGTGTTGATTAGAAAGTTGTTTCAGAGCTGATAAGCCTCTGAGTCAGCTCCTCATAAACCCTGAGCGGTGTGGACTTAACATATATATAAACCCATTTATTTACTCAGGATTTTCTTGACTTTGCTGCGCATACTTTCTGTGTCAAACATGACTCGACAAAGCATAGTCGCTCCGCTGTTCACCAGTGAATTGATACCTTGCACGCATGTTACCCGCAACATGAGTGACACATCGGGATCAAGTTCAGTAGTTCTTTGAAAAGCTGAAAAGCTACTCTTGACTCACCAGTGGCTGGCAGTAACGGATCTCACTTTAGCTTCAGCACCTCTTAAATTCAATTTTAAGCCATTCATTTTTAACTGCATGTAGATAGTGTGTCAGGACTTTATCGCCTGGATTTGATCCTCCCACTACTGAACAGGCAGTATTACTTACGTACCATAAAGCTTCGTTGGCCGGGGATTTTTACTCTGGTAGGCTATGGATCTGCAGCTGCTCAGGAGGGGAATCTGACTTTTGGGGTTTCACTTCCTTTGGCAGAAAAAGCGGCACAATTGCTTTCATCTATACTTTTTTTTTTAAGTAATTCATCTTCTTTCTCAGACCGTTGGAGACATGGATCTGCCCAAACATCTTTTGACTTACTCATCTTCACCAGACTCCTTTAAAGATGAATACCAGAGAGATGTGTAAATAGGAGCTTTGCGTGTGTGTGTGGTGTTTCAAAAGGCTCCTCAATCTTAACTGTCACACCTCAGCCATTCAAGGCATGCGTCTGTCTGTCTGTGTCTTGGAGGCCCCGGGAGTCCTGTTAATACCAAGTACAATAACCATTCGCTCTGAAAGACATGCATTCACTCACTCACTCGCTCACACACACAGTCCACAGGAAACAAATCTCGGGCCAAAGTGGGCTTAGTGTGTAGCCAGTCTGGAACGACACCAGCAACCCTGCCAGAACAAGCCAAACCTGACCAGACCAAACCAGAGAGCTGCTGCTGGCACACTGCAGGTGTTGAGGTTATTTCAAGTTTTGTTATGAAATTCTAACATTAATTTCCCGTGGTGCTTTTCAGTTGCCCATCACACACCCTCAGGTGGGTGTGTGTAGTCTCCTTTTTATCTGATGGACTTTCTGTGGGGAACAACATTTTGTTTCCCTGCATTAGTTTCAGTCAAACACAACACACTGAAAGAAGGAATGTACACCCACTGTACTATGATGTCATTCATCCATAGCGTCAACATTAGGGTTGCGTTACTATATGACCAGTACCTACTGGACCAAATCACAATGCAGCTTTCAGTAACTAGTTTTGGTGCCAGGCTGTGTGCGTAGTGAGTGTGCAGTGAAGAAAGAGCGCGAGAAGGAGAGAGAGAGCTTGTGTTTCATGGTTATACATGACAGTGAGGCTGCAGTGAGCGACACAGACAGTATGATAATAAACGAAGTTAAATGTGTGCACAGTTTGGGCTATTTATCAGTTGATAAATGTAACAACTCCTCAAAACCTGAGCCAGGTTCTTGTGTTTTGCTTTCCACCTGCTCACGTAAGTGAAGGGGGTTAGCCCTGAAGTTACCGAGTGACGTTAGCCTCCTGTTAGAAGCCAACCAGGCTCAATTAGGTGTCATATTATCATTTTGGGGACATTATTAGCTCATCCCAAAGAGATGATAGAGAAATGTCAGTCTGCTGTGTCTCTCCTCATTTACGGAGACAATTATTGATCCTGACTCCAAATGTATTTTGCTGTTATTAGCACTGTAACTAATTTAATTATAAATTATTGTAGTTGGGTTAGGTTCAATGTGTTGTGTGGATTTATTAATAGTATCTTGTATTTATTTATTTTTATATATATATACTTTAAGCTGTTAAGAGTTACATACTTTGTTTAATCTTAAATTAAAATTTGCCTTTGCAGTTTAAAAAAAAACTTATTAACTGTAATTTTGCGCTTTAGTTTTAAAATAGTTGGTCTTGGCACCATCTACGCACCAGTGTAAAAGTATTTTAGCTCAGTTTAAAAAAAAACATGTCCAACCCTAGTCATGACACAGATTATGAAACAAGGCAAGTTAAGTTTTCCCATTTAAATATGTCTTCAAGTTTAGAATTAAAGTGCAAACTTCTTTGCAAAGCATTTATTTCAGAAGGTGTGTACAATAATCACCAATGGGGGAACATACAAACATAACAATACACTTAGTATCATCATATCCCTCATCCCATCCCTCCACTCCAATATTCCCAAGTAAGCAGAATGACAAATGAAAAAATAAAAGCAGGGACAAAGTTGTAAGTAATAATGTCATAATGTGTCACATACCTATATCCACAAATGCTCCCAGCCAGAAATTGTGTAAGTCCATTAATAACAACCGTTTTGAAGTATTCCAAGCAAACAAGTAACAGAAACTAAAGATCTTGAAAATTAAAACAACAGCCATGTTTTTCTGGAGTTCTTCTTTAAAGGTAAAAATTGTGATATTTGGTTTAAGAATAGATAAAAAATTTGAGAAGATTCGTTTTTCCAAAGTAGAGGTTTGTGTTTCTAAGCAGAACATGTTATAGAAATAAATACTCTGTATGGTTTTTTTTTTAAATCAAATTTAAAATGAGGCATCTCGTTTAATCAATAAAAACAAATTTAAATCAGATTATTTTTCCAAAATTCATTTACTGAAGGAATTAATTGAATACCAGACACTTCAGCAGATCACATTGCCAAAACAGATGCATGAATATTCCATCTTTAGTTTTACATCTCGGACAGTTTTGTGAGTTATCTGTGGAAATTTTATGCTTCTTTAAAGGAGTGAGATAGAATTTATGGCTAATCTTGAAAAGAGAGAAATGTATTCTATCCCAAATTTTTAGCCAGATATTTAATCTAAAACCATCCCTACATCTATTCTTCAGATATTTATTGAGGTGGGACAGATGATTTAAATATTTTAACATTTGCAGATTTTACCTTTAATTGTAACCGATGGCATTGATATATCCTGTAATTAAAAATGCAAATTACTGTACATGTGAGGTGTTCTGTGTTTTATCATATTTTAGGTATTAAGTGCAGAGCTTTTGTCACTGAATGTTTTTAGACACAAAGTACTGCAAAATATATTTTCTTGTTAAGTCAGAAATATGTTATCTGCCACCTTCACATTTGAATTTGTAGTTTCCTCCACAGATAAGCTTTGTTGAATAAAGATGATAAACTGGTTGTGAAGACCAATAAAACACGTTTTATGGATAATGAATAAATTGTGAAAAACTCAAATGTTAACTCCTACTCAGGAAGGGACTGTTCGTTATTTTCCAGCAGAGGGGGGTGGCTTTTTTTTCTTTTTAATTTAATGTCACCCTGTTTAGAGCTAAAAATATATTTTTTGTTAAACCTCTTTAAGCAACAAGGGGAAAATGCAGGCCCTCCCTCCAACGTTAACCATATTTTATAATATTCAGATCAAACGCAGGTCGTACTGGAGCCAGTTCAACAAGCAATAGCCCGGAGGAAGTGATAATTATCAGCAGAACAAACAGCTAATTTCTTATGCAAAATGCAAATCCTCCTTACAAATAACATCATCACACAAGCTGTCAGTGCACTTTAGCGGAGTGCGAGTGCATAACAGCCACCAATTATTGGTCCTACGACACAAAACCAACATTTAATAAGCCTACACACACAGATACACACATACATGCACACATCACAGCATGTATACATCTGGCATTAGAATAATTGAACATATAACGACTGTTTTACCACATAAACTGTAACACACATAACAGTTGTAGCCAGGGGTGTAGCACTAAATTCTGGGCTAACGAACAGTCCCTAAAGTAACACAACATATTTACATTTAAATTTCCTTTTAGCATGTGTACAGGTTATTTAACTGCAAGTCCTGAATTTGTAAATTAAATAGGAAGTCTGTTTCAAATATTTTATACTGAAATGAAAGCATCATCTTTCCAGTGTATAATCCGTGTCTCAGTGGGGGGTCAGAGTGAGTATGTCTGTCTGCTCGTCAGGGAGAGCTCTCTGAACATGAAGTAATATGGTGAAACCACATGGATAAATCACTGAGACCAGCCCCTCAAACCTCCAGCATCTCACAGTCAGCGTGTGTGTGTGTGTGTGTGTGTGTGTGTGTGTGTGTGTGTGTGTGTGTGTGTGTGTGTGTGTGTGTGTGTGTGTGTGCTTACCACCCACTTCTAAACACCCCCGCCCCTCCTCTCTGTCTCCGCTCCATCACTGGCCGCAGTCCAGCGTTCTCTTACCTCCCTCTGAGATCCTGACCAGGGCTTCTTCATAACGAACTAACCTCTAATGTTTGTCCTGCTTTGCCTCCAGCAGTCTCCCACTGTAAGAAGCGGTTAACAGGTTATGCTAGCCGGACCGTGTCTAATATGCTTAAATGGCCCTTGACAACCACAGCGACCTGTTAATGACTGGACCGTCCTGTGGTCGTGGTCGCTGAGAACTGGTCAGTTTATGGTCACCCATTAATGTCTGGTTTGGGGCTTCAGAAGCAACTACATTTGCCACCATAAACTAACAAGAGGAGTCCATGCCATGACTGGTTGCAGGGACGATTATGTATGGGCTGCATCTACTAGGGTCTAGTTCTGATTTTACAATTTCCCAACACAATTTGTGGTAATTTTGGTAATTTAAAGTGCAGCCTGACACACAGCATGTATTTATAAGCTACAGACAGCACACACTTTGAGTCTGACGGTCGTGCGCCACTGCTTCCTAATGGAAATGTACTGGTTTTTGAAATTTGATGTGATGCGTGACAAAATTTCATCACGAGTGCATTCACTCAACTGCGTCTGTTTCTGCGTACAGAATGAACAAGTAGTTGTAATTTAAAATGTAAAAAGCCCCCACCTTGCACAAGCTGCGTTGCAATTCAAGTCATCACGCCTACACTGCTACATTATGCTATGAGTGTGTGTGTCTGCTGACCTTATACAAATAACGCTGCAACCCAAAGTCACACAGAAGAAAGTATTGTTTTACGTGTATTCAACAATTCAAGACGATTGTAACAACCACGCTGGATCCCTTGGACCAAAGAGAGAGATAGCCTGTTGGTGTCAGTAGCTCATCTCAGCAGCAACTATTGGCCAACCAGCTTTCACTTCCTCCTTCAGTGGGCACACTGGTGCATGCTTTGTTTGTGCTGTGGCACTGAGAGGAAGCTCCTTTCCGCTCATGTGCTTTAGCAACTGCTAAAGTGCTCACAGCCAATTCCTGACGCTTGCCCAGGATAAAGGTTAAGGAACAAGTCACTACACATTTGAAGTAGTTTGTCATCAGTCCATCATGTCAAACTTCTTTGGAGTTTGAGTGGCCACAATGGTCACTACGAATTAGCAGAAGTAACCCAACACATGTCTTTTTGGACTGTGTATGCTTTCGTGAAGCTCTACAAAATGTGGACCTATAATCTTAAATATTTTGTAACGGGGCTGATAAAGAACAATCATAAATGTTTGCTACAAACCCCAACAAAAATCACTCATCGTTGTCATGCCTCCTTGCCAGTGATTGCCGTAGACGGAGGCATTATGTCTTTGGGCTTTCCATATGTCCCATTCTTGTGAACGCCTGAAAGGAATTTTTCAGATTTGGCACAAACGTCCCCGTGGCTCAACAATGAACTGATTAAATGTTGGTGGTCAGTGATCAAGGTCAATATGGGAATCTCTTCAAATTTTACATAAATGTCCATGTGGACTTAAAAGTAAACTGACTAGAATTTGCTGGTTGAAGGTCAAAGGTCAAGGTCACTGTCCTTACAAAAGGAAAAATATGGCCATAACTCAAGAATTCATACTCTAATTATGACAAAATTTCACACAAATGTCTAAGAGGATAAAGTAATTGTAAACGACATCATAACGTTTTGCGAAAAGACTTCTGGCCAATATTCAACATCATAACTCTCATAACATTTGGTCAGATCCTGAATTGGTGACACTAATCTTGGGCGTCCACCTAGAAACTGTGCTGATTGTACAGATTTTCTGTGCTGCCACGAGGAAGATGTGTGTGAAGCATCCATGGTGCCACAGACATGGATGTAAACTGTAAGAGAAACTTGACCGGTGTGCGGAGGCATGTAACTGTGGCGTGGTAGTTGTAGTTTTTTTGTTGTTGGTTTTTTTTTTCCAGTGAAATGTGAAACTTAACCCACTGAAATCATGAGTCATATTGCAAAATCTATCAAAATTAATTGCAATATGTTTTTCTTTTTTTGCATATTGCGCAGCCCTAGCTCCAGGGCACTGTGTAGTTTTTCTTCATTGCCATGGTACATTTCCCCAGGATCCATCATTTCCACGCTTCCCATTCATTGTCTATGTAAGAAGTCGTGCAGTGCATTCTTGTAGCGCAGCGTTGCGTTTCAATTTGTTTTTCATTCTCATCGGATAAAATTAATTCTACGCTACTTAATGCAAATCAGGGGCGTCTGGCATGACTCACCGCCTCTGGAAATTTGGAAAAACTTTTAAACTAACCGTTGTAAATCTAAAATAAAGACAGCTTTAACAGCTGCATGGCTTATTTCTCGCCTCAAATGTTCTTAGGAACACATAAAGGAAGTGGTGACCTCATGACAGAATGAAAAGCTCTAGTGTTTCTTGTTTTTGACTGAACAATTAGAAAACTGCAAAAAGAGAAAACACTATGTGCGACCACTTAACGAAAGTACCAGCTAGAGGTGCATACACCACCAACGAACTTAAGCATGCGCAGTCCACACGATCACAAAATTTGGGCTGCACGCAGACCAGTGTGGTTGTGGAAATTATGAATTAGCCTTCAGATTGAGCTGATGATAGAAGAAAAAAATAGGTCAAACAGCTCTGCCTACAAATAAATAACTTAGAGATCCACTTTGAGATACGAGAGTTGCTCCAAACAAGACTTAAATTGCAAGAGGACCAGTGAGTTGTAGTAGCGATGATATTTTGCCAACACACGTACAGAGACATACTTTATCACCAGATCCAAACTGTGTGTGTCTCCTCAGAGTCTGCGTGGATGTACTCATACCCAGGAGTGGGGATCCCACTTGATTTGGAGGCCAGGCGTTGGTTTCTGCAGGTCGCCACAGGAATGCCAGCAATGTTGCCTCCATTGTGGATCCCATCGGGTCAGAGAGAGGAACTTTGTGCCTCTGTCAGTACTGATGTGTATTTTAGTGGCTGCAAACATCATCAGCACTCGGCAAATCTCAAATTAGATGCAGTTAGGAGGTGGAATAGTTATTTCAGCACACACACACATAAACCCTCACCACGACTTTGTTTATAGTAAACAGTGTATAAGATGGAACAATGGTTTCTCTCAGAGAGGAAAAAAAATACTTCCTCCACTGTGAAGTTTTCCCCTTGATATTAATCATCATCTGCGCCTTTTAGGAGATGATGTGTGCCTGTGTGTGTGTGTGTGTGTGTGTGTGTGTGTGTGTCATAAAGTCAGAAACGAAATGAGACAAAGCAGCTACCTGGATGTCGGGGGCTGGGCTGCACGTTTGTGGTGAGTCACCTGGACAACAGAGGACTGGGCTTTTGTGTAAGCTGAGAAGCAGTGACACAGCATCAGACAGAGAGAGAGAGAGCAGGTACTCAGAGTCACGCAACGCTCTCTGTTGGCAGGCTGCCTGTGTGTGTTTGGTAAACACACATTACCTGTGATAGAGTTGGAAGGTGTGAGCAAGAGGAATATAGTGTTTCTTGGCCACACAAGCCTTCTGCTTGAGGAGTCGGTCTGTGTGCATGGGGTGTGTGTGGATGTCGGGGCAGTGTGATCCCACTGGAGAGTAAATGGGGAGGATGTAAGGCCTGGGAGTATCCAGTCTGACTGGGTTGGGGCTGGGAGTTTCTTGACTTCTCCCTCTGGGTCACTGAAGATTTTTCCATTTGTCTTTTGCTTTTGAAAGAAAACAAGTGTGTAAAAAAAATCTGATGTTTCCTCTTTAAACGTACAGTATTTAATTTTCTGCCACTAGGGATCTCTTAGTGAAAACAATAACAAAAGTCAAAGCAATGGCGTCATTACAACGAGTTCCTCCCAGTTAGGATTCTTCAGTGTTGGTGGGTCAGGAGGTTATTACTGGTAGCCAAATTATCTGCAGAAGTCTCCTCCTCTCCAAAACAAATGGATCAGGTGATTAAAAACCAGTAAAGACACTGAATAAAGCAGTTTCCCGTTAAAAATCAGTGTTTTGTTCAACGCTGTTTGGCTCATCACAGAGGGGCTAGCCCAGCATCTATTAATGTGTGCTCCTCTTTTTGCTCTGATAATGGAAGATCTAGATGTTCAGAAGGTTTTTACCAGGAGCAGAATTATCCGCAGAGGTCCCTTCCTCTGAAAATATAACGGACTTGGTACTTTAAACTTGTAAAACCGCAGCTGGAGCTTAGCTGCTGCTAACGTCTCCTCACCTTGTCTTGCTTAAGATCCGGATGTCCGAAGACTTAAAATCCTTCATCTGGTCAAACATGTAGTGAAAAACAACCAATATATAAAAAAGTATATTGTGAAAATGTGGCTTAAAACTGGATAAACAATCAATTTATGACAGCCTCTTCAACCCTGATGCATATGCAAAGGGGATATAATACCACAGACATGCGACTAAATAACACGGACTGTGTCGGGGTTTGAACATTGTGATAATTCAGGATAATGTAAATACACAACTCAACAAAGTTTATAACACTGTTTAAGTCATTTGTAGACATTTTAATGCAGAAGAGTTACATATTATATGTCATAGTCCTGGCTGGTGCTTTTTTAATTTATCATTGTAAATGTGACTCAGCATGGTTACTAATACTGTGTGTACATAAACTAATCTGTGTCATCTAAAGGGAGTACATTGTTCCTTGAGGAGACATTTCTGTTTCCTGTTTCCTCACACGCCACTGTCCTGCCCTCCCACGTTTCGTCCTGTCCCGTCCTGCTTTGTCCCATGCAGCTCCGGAAGTTCCAGCCCCACCCCAGGTTCGCCAGATTGCTTTGGTGCTACATTGCGTAATGCCAAACTACCCCCGTGCGTCACTGGGAGCACCCTGTCGTTGCACAAATACGCATGAATGTAAACACACAGAATAGACAGAGTACACAGGGCCTGCTTACATTGGCCCACTCTGTGGACCTGCCTTTATTTGCAGGGATCACACGAGTGTTACTGACTTGTTTGATAATCTCTGTCATTTCATATCCATTTAGATGATAGTTCACTGTGTAACATGGGTCCTTAAAGAGGAAATGCAAAGTTGCATGACCTTTTCTTCCCGACTGGATCCTGTTCACTTTGCTTAATAACCGTATTGTCATAATGACTCAGTGTAGAATAGCCGAGGGCAACGTTTCCTTGTTCTTCTCAGACAACAAACTTTGATAAGTGAAATTACGCTGCAGGAATAACAGATTTCACAGGAACATTTTGTACCTTGGTCTGTTTAGCAAGCCCTTGCTCACGCCTTTACTTTGATCTAAAAAGGAAATTAAATTACTCTTTAAAACAGGTGTGCTGCATGAAATCACCCTTCAAAACAGGTCTGTTGAACGGCATTCAGCCATTTAAAGGAATACTCCATCCCCCTACATGACCACTTGTCAGTCTCTCCATTTTTCGGGGGGCTGTTTTTGGGATTGCTGCCTGATTTCAATGCAGTTTTTCAAAAAAATTGCAGTACATGTTAAGATTTTTTTAAGTCTTTTTTGCATTGAAATCACAGGGGCAAGTGAAAATGGCAAAAAGAGTTGTGATGCTGCCTCAGATTCAGAGCCTATATTTGTGAGCGTTCAGTGTTTCCCACAGAATTAGAATCTATTTGTGAGGATGGGTCGGATGGGTGGGGGGCAGCAACAGCTGATCGCCAACCATCAGCTGTCGATGCCGTTTGATGCAGCGCCTTTGGAGTGTCTCTGTGATCCGCTGTCGTCCTGCTCTCTCTGCCCGTTTAGCATGAGCTAACACAGCACAATGTGATCTCATCCCGACTCATCGCCGCTGGGGCCAAAGCCCTGCAGGAGCAGTTAACAGGCCGGGGGGCAAGGAGGGGCTGAGTGAATCAATATGCTGCATGCAGCTCAACAATGAATTTAAATTTAAACTGTTTAAGATGGTCAAATTTGCCATGAAGTTGCGGTGATTGGACAAAATCGCAAGGTCACTCAGAGATCATGGGGATTGGCTGATTTTGCTTTAATTTTTGCACTGTCAACATCCTGCAGGGGCTGATATCTGTATCAGTTACTCAACCTGTGTAACGTTAGAGTTGTTAAGAAAACTTAATTTTCTCGCATGCCTTCAGTAAACGAAGAATCCAAAAACTGAGTAAATTTCAGATGAGTTGATCCCCCTTCTCCTCAGCCTCTCCCACATTACGTAGGCTGCTGTCACGGTCACTGGCAACTGCTTTTAATGGCAGCTAAACTATATTAACGCATCTGTTTAGTAGTCTACAGCTGCCTGATCGAAACAGAGGTACACCTGCAGTTCCCATGTTCAGTGAGGTTAAGTTACTGCTTTTCTCTGGCTGTGAAGAGAGCATAGGTAAGTTTCACTTTGAGTTCTGCTCCTGGTTGGAAAGAGCATTGTTTTTGTGGAGTACTGAGCATACGACTGGGTAAATGAGACTTAAATTATACTGTGGGAGTAGTGTGAGCATTTGTAAATGGATGTTGTGGTATATTTTGATAAACTTTGACATTTAATCCATATTTAATCCATCAAGTTTTCTTTCCAAAGTCAACGTAATGACTAAATAATATGCTAACGGTCATTTGGGGAGTGGAGTATTCCTTTAAGGACACTCTTTTAAAATTGTTTTATGAGGCAATACTCATGTTTAAAATAATAGAAGTGCATTTAGAGAAAGGAGGCTTCAAATGATGGAAGCTGGTGCTTTATTACAAAGAGCCAGAAGTGTGTTGAAATGGAGTTTTCCCCTCTTTATATGTTCACTTTTGTATTTCCGTGTAATTGAGTTTAATTGTGAGTGTGTGTGTGTGGCCTTAGGAGTCTCCCTACTCAGCGGCGTTGTGGATATTGGGATGACTTGTTTTCGGGTTTGAACAAGAACACAAAGCTGGCAGCTCAATAAACTTTCACCACACCACAAGAAATCCAACCTGCACTTCTCTTCCTTCCTTTGATTCCTCTGTTTTCTCACTGGAAGCCTAATTGAAGTGAGTAAATAAACAAGAGCCAGAAATGTAAACCAGACCAGGCCCTATCAAAGACAGCGGGTCCTTAAGTATGCTAATGTCTCATTCTTACAACAGGAGAAGTCAAACATTAATAAATTCTGTCTGGAGAGTTTTAGATCCTGCCTCTTTCTCTGCTGCTCTTTTCTTCATTATTATTGCCCTCCTGTGGGCAGATGGCTGCGCTCAGTGGTGTGTGCATGTCACCTGGGGAAAGGTGGGGAAAATCCTCCTCTGTGCTCTACATGTTTTTTAGCTTGGTCCTTGAAATGTCTTTGAGGTTCATTTGTTTGAGAGAATAAGTATACAAGTGTGTGTGTGTGTGTGTGTGTGTGTGTGTGTGTGTGTGTGTGTGTGTGTGTGTGTGGTGAGTGTGTGCACACCAAATGGTTTCTACACCCCAGCTTTGGTTTCCATCCTTGATTGTTTCCACCCGGGGCCCTCCACTCTTTATCCGTTGACACTTCTCCTGTAGGCTTTGAAACAACATGAAGCAGCTTAACGCTCCAGCTTAATTACAGTTGTGTGTTTTTCTCCATTTCCTAATGGCCTGTTTAACTCCTACAGAGAGGAAAGCAGAAGGCACATCCACTCTTTACTCTAGTTTATAGTGAAAAGCAGAGGAAGAGTTCCAGAGGCACAGCCCACTGTTGGCCCACATACAACTGCCTTCATGTGATCAATCAGTATTTGACTCATGTTTGTCTATTTCTCTCCA
>JAPZEB010000006.1:6013947-6030305 GCA_029783705.1 Chaetodon striatus
ATAAAGAGTACACGTTTTGAAACTAATTCAATAAAACTAAAGAGAACTGAAACAGTTGCAGCTGGTTTTGTAATATTCAGTATGATTATTATAGCAAGTGATTACATGACTTGTTTTTTGGAGGCAGTCGTTAAAAAAAAAATCACTTTTTTTTCTCCTTACTTGCAATTTTTGTCATTTGCTGCAACTTCCTACAGAAAAAATCACATAAAAATGCAGCAATTTTGGGTTAGCTTGTTTGTAAAGAGACTAAATTGGCCGCAAATTCAAGGTTTTTTTGCTGCGAGATCCTGGACGGACTGTCGACGTAAAGGACTTGAGACGAATCTTCTGGAAAAATTCAAAGAATGTGACCTCAACCAACAAATCCCTTTCTGGCAGAAAACCCTTAAGCCAGACTTCTCACGTTAGCATGCTACATCTCAACAGAAGCTAACGTTAGCTAAGAAATGGAGTTCGCTAACTTAAAGAAATAACCGGCCCCCACCACAACATAGAGTCCATGCTGTGTTTCCATTATATATGTTATATACATTATATATGTAGGAGCAGCCTGGAGATGGACCTCCACTTGAATTCAAGATGTTATATCATCCAAATGAAGGTCCATGTCCGGAGCTGCTGTCCACTTGCAAGTGCTTGTCTCAATTGTGATGTGATAAACACTTAAACTCATCAAATTCAGTACGTTATATCATCATTTTGATCCCCCCTAGTGCTGAAAAAATTTCTGACGTATGTTGTGATATTGTGGTTTTAGCTGGCCAACTTTAGCTAACATTGCTTTCAAATTGCTAGCTAGCAAACATAGTAAAATACTGTACTGAGTGAATAACATCAGCTAATTCAATCAAACTCCAGGGCCTGATTTGAAAATTACTTTATTAGCTACGAAGCACCCAACGGCACATTCATGCAGTGTAGAGAAGTTACAGTTAACTAGGCGGCCAACAAGCTAACCCTAACCTAAGCTACAGTTAGCCAGCTAGCTTTGAAGCTACGCTGTTGTTGGTTGCGGGCTGCGTTTGCTAATGCTTGTCTCAATTGTGGTTTGATAAACACTAAATTCATCAAATTCAGTATGTTATATCATCATTTTGAGTCCCCCTGGTGCTGAATAAATCTCTGACATGTATTGTGATATCGTGGGTTTAGCTGGCTAACGTTAGCTAACATTGCTTTCAAAATTGCTAGCTAGCAAACATAGTAAAATACTGTACTGCGTGGATAACGCTGGCTAATTCATCCAGACTCCTTGACCTGGTTTTCAGATTGCTTTATTGGCTACGAAGCAACCAACTACAGATTCATGCAACTTCTCTACAAAGTTACAGCTAGCTGACGGCCAACAGGCTAACCCTAACCTAAGCTAAGGTTAGCCAGCTTGCTTTAAAGCTACGCTGTTGGTGCTTTGTAACATTAGCTGATAAAGTAATTTTAAAACATGAGGCTAATTAGTATAAGGGAGCCGGTTTGGTATACCAGTTTTAAGGTATTTTAAAATTGACATTTATCGAATCGTACATTTGCTTATTTAGGATATTGGGGAAAAAATCTTACAATCTGTGTTTTAGTTAGTAATAAAGTGTTTAACAAAAATAGCCTATCCATTTTATTCTTTTAAGGGTCTGTTTGACACCGTGATACAGTTAAACTGCGGTAATTTCTGAGACAGTTATTGAACTGTGAAAATCTCGTACCGTTGCAACCTTAATACAGAGTCTGTATGTGTATATGTAGATGTGTGGTAATCTTATTCTAAATATGATTTTAATTTATTTTTCAGTATTCTAACATGTCATCATTCACGGTCAGTCGCTGTAACAACTAATGCAGGTGCTTACTCGTGGCTACGGAGGAAGCTAACTTACTAGTTAGCTAGTTTACTTAACAGCCTCAAAGAGAAGTGTCACTAATAACAAAAGTTATATACAGAACCTTTAACTTTCAAATGTCAAGCAAGTCCCAAGTTACTTTGGTTATAATTAACCAAGTCACAAGACAAACATTAATGTTTAAGCTAACGTTCGACCAGCCAATAGGCTAATACATTTGCTTAAAAATCACATGTAGCCTTCCGTTGTGGGTTTTGTGGTGATGAATGAAGTTGGATAATTTGTTGGACGTGTCTTCTTGCTACCGTCATTGACAACATAATCTTTGATCTAAATTTTTATTGTTTTTGGACTAGCCCTTTCCATGATATCTGCCTTGTGCGTTAGCCTTTGCTGGTTCATCACTTCCAAGTAGGGTGCCAGAAATCACCCAATCATGTTTCAAAAACAAAACGTAACTTCTCAATATCTAGAAAAATGCATATATTTAACAAAATAAAGTCAAGTCCTCTCGAGTCATCTGTCTCAAGTCCAAAGCCATGTCCCATTACACCCCTTTTCCCATACCACTTGGCCCTTGCTCCTCCATTTTGTGCAGGTACATCCCGGAGTAGGATGTCACGATTCTTGTTGACAGATAGAGGGGTAGGGTGTTACGAACGTCACAAATGTATTTTCTTCATTAATAAAGAATTAGAAATTACGGTAAACATCATACCATCTTGACTTAATGTCATTTCAAAGTATTATGGTTGTTTTCTCCATACAAGCATTTAAAAAAAGTAGTCGCTAGTACGCCAATGTCTCAGTAGCTAACTAGCTAGCAAATGTTACAGTCCAACATTTTGATATACTGCCATGTCGCATTCCACTTCCTGTTTGATGGCATACGATGCCCAAAATTTAACTTAAGTCCAACAGCAAAGTTGCTGCACATTGTTGCCGCTCTTCTAATATGAGTGCATACTGGCAAGGTCGGAGCACAGGTTGCTAACGTTAGCTGACATAGCACCATTCGATTGATTGATAGCGCATAACTTAAGTTGCTCATGAGTGGCAAGCGACCACAAAAGGATGCCTGTAGCCCATGCAAGAGAAATCACCACTGCGGAGGACAGCATATTCGCAATGTCCGGCAACACTCGTCGCGTCTGTTTACGTAAAAGCTAGCATACCGATGGCGTATCGGGGTCTTGAAGGGTTGTCTCATTTTCCAGGGGGAGTTTTTAACCACTACTCCTCGTTCTCTGTTCAAGGTGGCACTTGAAAATGAGGGGTAGCGGTAAAAATATTAAATTAAACTGTGCCGAGGTCAAGTTTTAAGTCATGAACCCCAAATCAAAGTCAGAGTCTTTTATCATTGTTAGTCAAGCAAGTCTCAAGTCCTCAAACTTGTCGAGTCATGAGACTCCAGTCCCCCACTTCTGCTTTCTTTGTGCGGATATCTCTTCATGCACACATGTTTATATGTGCACATCATAACTGTGGTTACTGTAAAGTCTCAGCTCTTAAAGCCTTTGTTTCCTTTATTGTGGCTTTGGCATGCCGAGATCAAACAGGCTTATCAGCGTCTTCAGACTCTTCGTAACTCGCACCATCTGAGAAGAGAAATATTATTGGTCTCATTTAAATCAGATCCCAATTCAGAAAAGATTAAATGTCGCTTGGCTGGCCTTCAGTTCTCGTGTGATTTACGATGATTTAAATATTTCATTCAAACAGTTACTATCTGATGATGCACTGCTCCTCAGATTGAGTTTGACACAACAAAACACGTCTCCCTGCGCTGTGCTAAACTAAATTATGTGTGGGTATTTTAACAGAGCATAGTTAGGCAGGAGCATCTGCTGTTCCTGCCCACGCAGTGCCAACATGGCAGACGGCCTAATGGTTGGTGCCAGGTGGCAATGCCAGGGCACCGTGACGAAACACACACACATCTGTAGCTCTTCCGCCTGCCTTTTTCTCAACAAGTTACAGGTTTTTACAATTGCTGACATCCTTTTGTGCAATCTGTTGTCACATCAAAACTCTTAACACAATTAGCACAACATCCATATCACAGAATAAGTCAATTAATGATAATGCTTGATTTTTTTTTTAAATAGACGCGCACCCAATACCAAAATTATTGATCTTTCTTGTGTTATTTACAAATGCTTTAACTCAGTCCGGTCATGATATCAATATTATATCAACACTGTGATATGAGACTAGATATTGTTTTAGATTTTCTGTTGTTTCCCTGGTTTTAAAGGCTGCGTTACAGTAAAACAATGTAAATTTCTGATGTTATCAGACTGTTCTAGCTGCACTATTACAGCTTTTTACAGTTGCCGAAATCCTTTTGTGCAATCTGTCGTCACATTTTCAAAACTCTCAACACAATTAGCACAACATCCATTACATTAAGAAAATTCATGTTTCACAGAATAAACAGTCAGTTAACAATGACGCTTACATTTTATTTAAATACAAGCTTACCTAATACCAGAATTATTGATCTTTTGTGTTGTATTTGGAAATGCTTGCACTAAGTCTGGTCATAATATCAATGTTACATCGATGCCATGATATGAGACTAGATATTGTTTTAGATTTTCTGTTGTTTTCCTGGTTTTAAAGACTGCGTTACAGTAAAACAATGTAATTTTCTGATGTTATCAGACTGTTCTAGCTGCACTATTACAATGTTTTACAATTACTAACATCCTTTCGAGCAATCTGTAATCACATTTTCAATATCTAAACAGGCACAACATGTATTTGTCTCACTGAAAATGCAGCCATTCAACAAAAATGCTTAAATTTTCTTCACATAGATGCTCACCCAATACCAAAATTATTAACCTTTTGTGTCTTATTTACAAATGCTTGCACTAGGTCTGGTCATTATATTGATATTATTTCAATATTGTGATGTGAGACCAGACATCGTTTAAGATTTTGTGTTGTTTTTCAAAGAAGGATCTAATTTTCTGATGTTATCAGACTGTTCTAGCTGCTCTATCACAGCTTTTGTGCAATCTGTGGTCACATTTCCAAAATTTAAACAAGCACATCTGTCTGTTGTGGAAGAGTTAACAAAAATGCTTCAATTTTCTTCACATACAAGCTCACCCAATACCAAAATTATTAACCTTTTGTGTCTTATTTACAAATGCTTGCACTAGGTCTGGTCATTATATCAATATTATTTCGATATTGTGATATGAGACTAGATATTGTTTTAGATTTTGTGTTTTTTAGAAAACTGTGTAATTTTCTGATGTTATCAGAGTGTCCTCGCTACACTATTACAATGTTTTACAATTACTAACATCCTCTTGTGCAATCTGTAGTCACATTTTCAAAATCTAAACAGGCACATCTGTCTGTTGTGGACCATACCCTCTACAAAATTCATGTTTTTACTGTATATACAGTTAACAAAAATGCTTAAATTTTTCTTACATACAAGCTCACCCAATACTTGAATTGTCTTATTTACAAGCAATATATTGATTTTGTATTGATATCGAGATATGAGATTAGATATTGTCTTTGATTTTGAATAATATTGTAAGTGTTGTTCTCTCCTGGTTTTAAAGGCTGAATTACAGTAAAATAATGTAGTAGTGGTGGTCATTTATTTTGGTCCTTGTTTACAGTTTTCCAAGCGGTATGCACTAGGTTCAGTCATTATATCAATATTACATCGATACTGTGATATGACACGAGATATTGTTTTAGATTTTCTGTTGTTTTCCTGGTTTAAAGGCTGCGTTACAGTAAAACAATGTAATTTTCTGATCTCATCAGACTGCTCTATTACAGCTTTTTAATTAATAAATTCTCCTTACACACAAGATCACCCAATACTTAAATTGTCTTGATTACAAATGCTTGTTCTAGGGTTTAGCAAAATATTGATTTTGTATTGATATCGAGATATGAGAGTAGATATCGTAAGTGTTGTCCTTTCCTAGTTTTAAAAGTTGCATTCCAGTAAAATAATGTTGTAGTAGTGGTCATTTATTTTGGTCCTTGTTTACAGTTTTCCAAGAGGTATGCACATGATAAAGAGTAAATAACACCAAGGCATTAAATTAAAAGAAAAACAAGAGGTATAGACTGAAAAGGTGTGGACTGAAACGTAAGCTTACTATAGCTACACTTTTCATATTCTCATGAGTAACTTTACTTTATTTAAGTTGAAGTTATGCAAAAGAAAAGAAAAACAGAATTAACCACAGAAGGACAAAACACATAAACAACAACAAAATTCTGACATATTTCACACATAATAACAAACATACTCTAGTTTTATATTTTATTACCACTGTATTTTTATTTTTATTTTATTTTTAAAATTTTATCCCTCATCACATTAGATACACACCTATTCTTTGTGTTTGCGTGTGTTTTTTTAAACACACCAATTCCCCTAAATTCACACTGACTTTCTCTAATTTCAAACAGCCTCTGATAAGTTAGGAAGCAAATTATCTTTTGTTTTTTACATTATCTGTGCAGTTTCACAATGGACTAGTTCACAACATTTTAGAGCATGTAGGTTAATAAATAGAGCTTTGGTTGTTAAATAATAATTTGACTGATGTACAATTTTTGTAGCTCTCCTCTATAGCATGAAAATTGAACAAGTGTTGGTTTTGTGTGTGTTTCCACACCACCTATGAGAGTGTGATGCCGTGAAGTGACTTCTGTCTGTAATTTTCAGAAGTTATTAGACTGTTCTAGCTGTACTTTTTTTTACTATCTCTATTATCCATTTATGACAATCTGTCGTCAGATATTCAAAACTGTAAACATAATAAGCGCATTATTTTTCTTTTGTGGACCGTAACTCACAGAATATGCAGCCAATTAATAATAATGCGAACATGTTCTTTATATACAAGCTTAATACCTCAACTGTGGATCTTTCATGTCTTATTTGCTCACAGCTTGCCAAAAAAATTAAAGTTCAAAACCTTAAATATAGTATAAAGCCTCTAGTTCAACAGCAGCAGCTCTCTGAGACTGAGACAGCTGATAAGGAGTTTTTAAATGAACATATCATTGAACAAAAGCTGAGGTTGAGACTCTTCCTACAATTAAAGACATCTGATGACATAATGAACATTTATTAATAAAGTCAACTCTATAATTTCAAAATTTAAAGGGCCTCTCAAAATTATAAGTACACCTGGGAGAAGGAGCTCATATCTTGCTGCCTGATGTGTATCAGCATGCGGCAACTTGAGGGACAGTGAATGACCAACACACACACCCACACACACACACATGCAACACACACATGTGTGTTTATTGATTTCTATCATTTTCTTCTTCTTTTACATTTAGTTTACTTAAAAATTTGTACTTTTTTTTTACTCATGGCATTATTTAATTGTGTTCGCCTTGATGCTTTGGCAATATTGGTCATTTGACATTCATGCCAATTAAGCATATTGAAATTAAAATTGATTTGAAATCAACCAACCACAGCTGATCCTAATCTCACATGTTTTTAGAAACAGAGGTGATCAAATAGATAAGAACAGGACTGCACGTTGTAGTGGTTGTTTTTTGTTTTTTTTTCCTTTTCTGTGCCTTTTTATTTCACTTTTTTTGTGTTTATCTATACATGAAATACTTTTTCTAAACTTTTAATAAAGAAACACACACATCACACGATAAGCTGAAAGTTGATTTTTTTTTTGCTCAAAACCACATTTTGTTCATTAAATATCACCCTTAAATTTCAAAATTAAAAAAAAAAAGTATTCTCTACATACACTCAGACTCAATATTAAATCAGTCTTTTAAACATTAGCACAGTGATTTTTATCAAATAGTCGACTACGGCAAAGTGATGCCATAACAAAAACATCAGTTTTCCCATTTCGGTTCGACCTGCAAACAATAAATAATATCAAAGCCATTGTTTTTCATAATTCAGTTTCCTTTGACTGTAAACCACTCTACATTTTTGGTTGAGTGTCGAGTGTGTGTGTTCATTGACAACATCCTGTCTAAAAGTGAATATGTTATCTTCATATAATAGAATTTACCATAAGAAAATATTAAATGACAGAATAAGATAAGATAAAGATAAGATAATTGTTTGTTTGTCCCACAGTGGGACATTTGCAACATTTCAGCCGCAAAGAGATAAATATGAGGCGTCAGTAAGAAAAAACAAAACACAGTATAATAAGTAAGCAACAAAAAAAACAAAATATAATGAAAGACATACACCCATACTGCAGCCATAGAAATAAAAGTACATAGTACAGAGACAAATCCACATTATACTCAATGCAGCAACACAAAAACATAAATAAATAAATAAATAACATCATACACTACAAATACCTCTATCAGTCTGTAGCAAACAGCAAATCTTCACAACCCAGTGCCAGCTCCAGTTTTATCTGCCCTTGTTTCAAAGCTTTACAGACAGAGGTGTGAATGAATTTTAAAATGTGTTCAGTCCAAATCTGCTACCAGAGGGCAGCAGCTCGGACTGTGTGTGCAGAGCATGAGAGGAGTCATTGATGATCTTATTGGCTTGACTCAGAGCAGCCTGTTGAAAATGAGTCTGCTCTTTAACACCGAGAATTTTCCATCAACCAATCAATCAGTAATGGAGGTATAGATATTGCACAGTTTAGTGTGTGCTGATGCATCTGAGTGATTGTTGTTAACTGTAAAAAAATAAATAAAATAAAATAAAAATATAATAAACAGACAGGCTGAGCAGCAGAATTTACATCACAGTTGCTGCAGTAAAAGCTTTATTAGATTCTTGAAATTGCTGCCAGTGATGAACAAAAAATAAATCCAACAGACATGGTGTTTGGTTTCAGATGTGTTAAAATAAAATATACAAATACAGTTTTTAATAAAGGCAGAGGAGGAATAAAGAAGTCACACATTACAGTCCTGGTGCAGCTGCTCCTCTTCCTCATCCAAACATTTTTCATTTCTGCTCCTCTGCTCCACTGCGTTGTTGTGTCACATCGAACTACATCAATCAGAAAAGTTTTGATATATATGTCCATTAAATTAAAAGAACTTTACAGTTTAACTTTTGAGCTGCAGTTGTTGCAAAAGTTGAGACTTTATTTTTAATTTCTGGCATGCTGTGTGCAAACATTTATAAATAAGACAGGAAAGATCTCTCATTTAACATTTAACTTTTGTTAGTGAGTCTGTTTCATTTATAATTATTATATCTTCTTGTTTTGTCTGTTATATTCTCACATTTAAGAGAGAAATATTATTTGTAATAGAGTAGATTTGAAATTCTAGAGGAGAGGTTTTCACCATGAGTTCCTTTGTGTTTCTTATCGCTCCTGTTTCCTAACAATCTCTGCCATGTTTGTTTTTCAATACTTGTTTTCATCACATCTTGTGTGCCATTAAAATTCAAATTCAAGATCCATGATGTTGTTATTGAGTAAACAAGACTGCACAAAACAAGATCACTCTGTGAATGCAACAGACACATGTTTTGCTAAGTGTGGACCAAAGGATGTTAGTGATTAGAAAACTGTATTCTGACACATTTGGAGCCAAAGACCATGTGTGTACGATGTTTTTAATCACCGGCAGCAATTTCATGTTGCTAAAATAAACTGCAAATTCTAAAAAGTAAAAAAGACTCATTCACTCTTATTTATTCAGATCTCTGATAGCTGCCACTGAGGTAGCAGCTGCTCTCCCTGGCTCCACACGCAACAAACCAACCAGGAAATAAGACATGTTACATAACAACACGTTACACTGCAGTTTAATAAAACATAAAAATCTCAACATGTTCAAGACGAGTAAATATCATTTACAAAAACTAAACATAGCAACAGATCATGTTACATTTCAGTGTTGCTGGTGAGTTTTGTTTACACTGGGGTTGTCGCTGATGTGCTTCTTCAGTTGCCCTTTAAAAAGTTGCCTTACTGGCTGTTGCAGTGACCATCTTTGGAAACTGTGTCCACATGGTGATGGTGATACATCACAGAATTGTAACTGCATCTGCTCTGGGTTGTTGCCACCTGGTAGTGTGACGATGTTTGACTTAATTTGCAAGTACAGACAATTTGGTTGTTGTTTTTTATGACAGATATTCCTGAAGAACCTCATTCGACTGCATACCAACCTGTCCTCTACTTTAAGACATGAGAGACTGGCATGTTTTCTCTCTGTGTTCTGCCACACACCTACTAGACAGGACAGCACAAGCCTCGCAGCTTTATTCTGCGCTATTTGGAGCTCGGGCGGATGATTTTTGGCTGCGGCTGACCAAGCTGAGCAGTAATGAAGGTGACGTAAAACAAGTGCCTGTGTCAGGCAGGGGTGAGAAAGAGGAACATCCTGTTATGCATGATATTCCTCTACCCATTTTCTTTACAATGTTTTCAGTGTGTTTCTCTGGAGTGTGACACCAAGCAAATTAAACGTGTGTCCTGATCCTGATGATTATCTGAGTCTTTCCGTGACGGACACAGCTGATTGTCACGAGTAGTGGCACTCCTGGGCACTATTAGATAGTGGGCCTATGTTTTTTTTGACAAGGTATTTTTATTGATAATTAAATTAGATGGACAAAGCATCAACAAACAAACATAGAGCTAACAAGGACAGAAAACCAACCCAGGAGCAAACAGAGAAAGCCAAACCAAAGGAAAGGAAATAAAAGACAGAAATGGAAAATAAATGAATAAATAAAATGAAAAAAATATATCGACATAAATATAAAACAATAAAAACAAATATTTTTAAAAAATATATATACATAAAATAAAATTAAAAAAAATAAAAATGAAAAAAAAAATTTTAACAAATTAATTAAATAGTGTGACATTAGTAGGAGAGTATTATTAGAGTAGTACAATTTTTCAGCCTCCATATTTGCTACAAAAGTTAAAAACAGTTACCAGGTGGCACAGCTGATCCTGGATTTTCTCCAGTTGTAAATAACACATAACATCCTTAATCCAACGTCCGTGTGTTGGAGGTGAAGAGTCCGTCCATTTACACAGGATGAGCCTTCTGGTCAGAAGTGAGCAGACACAGACGATGTTCATTTGGGCTCTACTTAAATTAACATCTAAAGGAGTTACTTTGGAAAAAGATGGGGCAACCAGCCGTCCAAACATTGTTGAAAAGTTTTAAATATTAAAATAGTAGGTCTGTGTTGCCAAAAATGTACACATTTGACACTCAGGAAGGAAAAGGACACACGTTATAAAAACACTGGACCTCATATTGTCTGTGGACACAGTGAGAACTGAGACATGAAATGTTGTTATAATAGCATCCATTTTTATATTATTTCCAAATCAGGTTGTGTATTTGTAATTGTACTTTCATGCACTGTTGAAGAACTCAACAACGGCAACATAAATCAAGGCTTAGCTGAATTTCAGCTTCGTCCGGTTTTGTTAGTTTGTGACGAAGAAGCTTCAGAGGAAAATATCAGTGACTAAACTTTTTGTACACAGCAAATCACAAATGTGCTGCATGTCTTATTTCACGTGTCAAACACAGCAAATCCTTTTCTCCTAGCGTGGCTACGTGTCATAACAAGACAGACAGAGCGGAGTCATAGTGGCTCGTCATGCTGCTCCCACCTTTTGTGTCCTAGCAGGAGTCCTGCCAAGCAAACTGCGTCATTCAGGTGTGCCATAAATTCACAGGGGAGAACACGACTGTGTCGTAAGACGAGATGGCGCAATAACGCAGCAGCATGCCTGAGAGTAGAGTGGGCGTACAGCTCCAGAGATGTACCTAATACTCCAACACACACACACACACACACACACACACAGAGTCAGAGACGGCTCTTTGATGTGAGAGGACGTCACTGAGTAAACCTTTGGAATGCTAGTAATCTGACAGTATGGACTCTCCTCCTCGGCAGCCCCGGCAGATTTTATCCTCGGGCGCTGAGTGCAGCTTAAGTACAGCTTTACATGTCAATGCAGGTTTCTGTGTCATGACATGATGCCATCTCAGAAATATTACTCAGGAATGTCTCACACTGCCTTCCACGCATACCAGTGATGGGAATGGGCGGTCTGCCCTTTCTGCTGCATGCAAATTAGATAACACTATAGAATTACGCTGAAGAACAGCCAGTGGACGCAAATCTGAACAAAGGTTTACGTTCTGGAGATAGCACTTGCTTTATTGAGAGGTGTGGAAAATGTAATGTAGTCACGTTACAGCTTCAGTTGGTTGCACAAGAGGAAGTCGCCCGAGTCAGGAGGATTTGTTCTCAGGGGATGGTGCGTTTTTTATGCCTCCGTGCCAACGATAGCCGTGACCGGAGGCGTTATGTTTTCAGGTTATCTTTACATATGACGTACGTCCTATTCTTTTGAACACAATATCTCCAGGGAATTTCTTTAAATTTGGCACCAACGTCTACTTGAACTCAGCGATAAACTGATTCGATTTTGATGGTCTTAGGCCAAAGGTCAAGGTCACTGTGACCTTTTTTGTCTCATTCTTGTGAACGCAATATGTCAAGAACACCTTGAGGGATTTTTAAAAAATTGGGCACAATATTAATTTGGATCCAAGAATGAATTGATTCGAACCTGGTGGTCAAAGGTCAAGGTCACCGTGACCATGCGTCTGTCTCATTCTTGTGAACGCAATATCTCAAGAATGACTGTAGGGAATTTCTTCAAACGTGGCACCAATGTCTACTTGGGCTCAGTGATAAACTGATTAGATTTTGATGGTCTTAGGCCAAAGGATAAGATTGCTGTGACCTTGTTTGTTTCATTCTCACTGTGACCTTGTTTGTCTCATTCTTGTGCATGCGATATCAAAAGACCACCTCAAGGGAATTAAAAAAAAAAAATGGCACAAACATGTATTTGGACTCAAGAGTGAACTGATTAAAATCACTGTGACCATGCATCTGTCTCATTTTCGTGAACACAATATCTCAAGAACCACTTGAGGGAATTTCGTCAAATTTGGCACCAATGTCTACTTCGACTCAACAATGAACTGATTAAATTTCGATGGTCTCAGGCCAAAGGTCAAGGTTACTGTGACCTTTTTTGTCTCATTCTTGTGAACGCAATATCTCAAGAACACCTTGAGGGATTTTTTCAAATTCGGCACAAGAAAGAATTGATTCAAACTTGGTGGTCAAAGGTCAAGGTCACTGTGACCATGCGTCTGTCTCATTCTTGTGAACACAATATCTCAGGAATGACTGTAGGGAATTTCTTCAAATTCACTTGGACTCAACGATAAACTGATTCAATTTTGTGATAAGGTAATACAAACAAGCCAGAGTGATTTTTTTTTTGCCATAGCAGAATGAAAATGTGTGCTTCTAGACCTTTCTGTCGTGCTGTTGAGAGGTCTTGCTATGTGAAATTAGCCTCATGGTGGCACTAGAGAGTTCCCATAGGGACCATGAATGTGCCAAATGCTATTGTAACTGTTAGCATGCACAGTAAACGTGCATGCTAAGGGCATGAGTTTGACACTTTAAGAGATATGCTGATTTGCTCTCTTTTTCAAGAGTTAGATTATTCGTCGTATTAGATCAGTGCATCCTAATTCATTAAGAACCAGAGAAAAAGAATTTCTCTCCAGACTGAACTTTTTGTTTTGATGCTGAGCAAAATACAGAAATCTATCAGGCACACCACAGTACCCCCTGTGTCTCTATACCGGCATCAAAAACATATGACATTACTATTACCAGCTTAAGCTCTCAGCCTTTATGGCATTGCAATCCGGGCTAATTTTAGTCTTGTCCACATACTCTGCATGAGGTCTGTTTACCGCATGCAGCGCGGTTGTAAGCAGCGTGCCCATCAACGTGCTGCAAACAACCACAAAGAGCAAACAAAACCAGACACATCCATGCCAGACTACACAACAAACACACTGTGCTCCCAGCTCATCTGGACCGACTTTTCTGCAGGGATATTCCACCAAAGGATTTTTACTGCTTTAACAGCCTCACCTGAGCCTCACAAAAATACTTTAGCTGTGATAATCACCACGTCTATCCTTCACCTCCACAGATCCTTTCAATACCAAAAAGGGGGACTTCTTTAAGAGGAGGCAGGACTCCAAAGACAGCATGGTGTCTATAATTAGTCCCACACACTGACAGGATTTACAAAAAATCTTTCGTGGAGTCCTTGAATATGAAGATACATCAGTGCCTGACTTTATTTCCAAACTCAATCCGTGTCTCGATGGAAATTAAATTTCGTGAGGGAAACTAAACACGTAGTTATTTCTCTTTTACCAGCCCAGTCGCCAGAATAAAATGCTAGCATTGTACGTTTCTGCAAACCACAGCTGTGTTACATTTTATACGTTTCATACATTGCATATTAACATTTCTGAAGTGACGTAGTTCAGATGACATGCATCTGAGCTGGATGGTGTTACACCTACGTAAGATGGCTTCCAAGCAGCAGACAGCAGCAGACCACTGATTAGGACCAACACCCAACAAAAGTAGAGTGTGTTAATGACAGGTTTTGACATTTCCAGCTGTATTTGTGATGCCATAAAAAAATATTCGGGTTTGTTATGTCAGGACATTTTCAGCTGTTTTTGTTGAGACAAGGCTGAATATTTTTAGCGACATATTGTGACATTTTCAGATGTATTTGATGCGAGAAAACCGGGTATTTTTTAACGGCACATTGGGACTCTCTCAGCTGTGTTTGTTGCAACCAAACTGGGAATTTTTTAAAGACATGTTAGAACATTTCCAGCAGTTTTTGTTGCAACAAAACCATATATATTTTTATATCATGTCTGGACATTTCCAGCTGTGTTTGTTGTGACAAAACTGGGTATTTTTAACAGCATGCTGGGACATTTTCAGCCATTTTTGATTGCAATCAAACCAGCAATATTTTTAAAGGCAAGCTGGGACAATTTTAGCCGAGTTTGTTGTAACAAACCAAGTATTTTTTAACGGCATGTCAAGACATTTTTAGCCATTTTTGATTTTGAGTATTGTAAAGGCACGCTAGGAAATTTTCAGTCCTTGTTGCGAAAAAACTGGATATTTTTCAACAGCACATTGGGAAATTTTTAGCCATTTTTGTTGCAACCAGGCTGGAGTTTTTTAAAAGCACATTGGAGCATTGCCACCAGTATTTACTGTGACAAAAGCGGGTATTTTTTAATGTCATGTAGGGACATTTCTAGCTGTGTTTTTTTTTTTTTTCAACTAAACTGCGTATTTTTCAACAGCATGTCAGGACATTTTCAGCCATTTTGGATTGCTACCAAACTAGGAATATTTTTAAAGGCACACTGGGACATTTTCAGCCTTGTTTACTGCAACAGAATCAGGTATGTTTTAGCAGTTTGTGTTAGGGAGTATATTTTTTTTTATTGCTTAATTTGTTGCATTTTTCTGTCAGAAATGCACTTCTATACATTTACAGTCAAAATTCTGACAAACACATTCGCTTGATACCATCTTTAAAAAACTAAAAAAAAAACTTGACTTTTTAGGCTCATCCTGTTATTCCAAACACCTGTTTCAATGTGATCTTATGCCTACATGTCCTATTTTGCTGCTTGGACAGAAGCCCAGGCGTTACTAAAATGAGCGGGGGGCAGCCTTTTGAGTTGTAGCTTAATTCCGAAGGGGTTGGTGGTCAGGTTGAGACAACAAAACTTCCTGGTAATGGTTAAGAAAAGGTTGTGAATGTCACCAAATAACGACTGACCTTGAGTGCCACAAACACGGCCAGAAAGGCGTAGACCTGTGGCTGAAAAATACTTGCCTTAGAGTGCAACAAATGCAGCAGCCGATGTTGTTTATGTGTTGGTTTCTAACACTGCTCTTCTAGGTCAAAGTCTGGTGTGGAAAAGATCGTGGATGTTGCTTAAAAAACACCTGGCTTTGACTGCCACAAACGTGGCAACCAAGGTTTGTTGGTTTCGAACACCACTCTCCTGTGTCCAAGTCCAGCGTTTGTTGGAAAGATGGCAGCTGTTGCTAAAAAACATCCACTTTGAGTGCAACAAACACTGCAATTTATGTTGCATGTTGGTCTCAAACACCCTTTTCCTGGGTCAAAGTTCACTGTTTGGTGGAAAATATGTTGCCAAAAAAAACGCCCAGCATAGACTGCCACAAACCGCGCAATCGATGATGTTTGTTGGTCTCAAACATTGCTCTCCTGGGCCAAAGTTCGGTGTTTGTTGGAGCCTCCCACCAGTGCTTGTCTTTCAAACAGATGACGCTCACTTAAAGTTTACATCATAAAATTTGTCATATTGTAGCGAGGCAGAAACTTATAAAAGGGACCTTTAACTGAAGATGTTTTTCAACCACAGTCATGCCATAGAACCACAGCAAAACACTCCTCAAAGATTTTCAGATGGGTTTAAACACCTGAACGGCACTCTGTTCTGTCAGGAGACTCCGCTTGCAAAATCTGCGATGGGACTGAGCTGAGCTGTCAAGTATCTCAAAATAGCTGTCAATCAAAACGGGATTCAGCCTTTCGACTGATC
>JAPZEB010000006.1:6041076-6053440 GCA_029783705.1 Chaetodon striatus
AAATGAAGGTGTGAAAATTTTCGGCATTCCCCGCCCAATCAAACCGAGTCCCCCGGACTATCCTGGTGTGAATGCACCCTAAATGAATGACAACTTACCTGAAATCTCAAGTGCTGCCCAAATTGCCTCCAGGCGTTCACTTTCCTGCTCATATCATAACCTTCACATCAAAATGCTTATAAAACACGCTCTGTCTGATTGGGGCCTTGCACTTGCGATTCAGCTCCCTCAGGTAATTTAGATTGAAAAGAATACAGTTTTGTAAAAAGAGGCAGATGTGTGACACTGTTTCTGAGGCGTGTGAGAGTCACTTGGAACAGGGACAGAGCACTTTCAGTACCTGCTGTTGTGTTTGATAAACACAGCCTGCAGATGAAAACGGTGATTACATGAACCAAGCTGCTGAACAAATAAGGGTGTGTAATATTCCCAGAATAACCTAAATGACATTCAGAGTAACACTTTAACTGCAGATCACTGAGGAGCATTTTGTTGGTAGAAAATAACCAGTTATAGCTAACGTAGAAAAACAGATTAACTCGATGTCAATAAAAGCTTGCGTCTTGCTTCTCTTCTGTTGACAGTTTCTACCTGGCTGAGATCTCAATGGCGTTGGGTCACCTCCACCAGAAGGGCATCATCTATAGAGACCTGAAGCCTGAGAACATCATGCTCAACAACAATGGTACACAAACCTCAAGTGTTCCTCACAACAAAAGGCAGATTAGAAAAACCACATACTTGCTCTTTCCACACATGACCTGTTCTTCTCAGGTTGAATTCTTTCTCTAGGTAATCTGATAACTGAGTTTCTCTCATGTTCTGTTCCATTCTAGGACACGTGAAGTTGACTGACTTTGGTCTATGCAAAGAGTCCATCCACGATGGAACAGTGACACACACCTTCTGCGGCACGATCGAATACATGTATGTCACATACACATGCGTGCATATTTTTTGGATCCATTTTTGTAAACATATATAGTATGGATGGCCATTTTAAGTAACTTCCATATTTGTGCACTTGCATTTATTATTAAACAGAGCTCATGTACTACGTACCAAAACAAAATTAGACGTTAGAATTGGAATGTAAATTTGCCAACAACAGAAATAAAGTGCAATTTGAAAGTCATTTATTGAACAAATAGGCTTCAATAATAATGCAAAATGTTAGTGTAAATAAATAAATAAAAAAAGCCAATAAAGTTAAATAAATAAATAACTAAAAAAAACAAAAACAAGGGCAGACTACTAAAATAAAAAATAAATAAATAACTAAGAAAACAAAGGCAGGCTACTAAAATAAAATAATAAATAAATAAATGAAAAGAAATAGAAAGACAACATCACATTAAAGTTAGTCTGTAAAGATGGGTTTTAAGAAGTGATTTAAAAGAAGTCACTGATTCTGCGAGCCTTATCCCGTCCCAAAGCTGAGGGGCCCTGATGACGAAGGCAGAATCACCTTTAGATTTAAGCCTCGACTATGAAACAGCCAGCTAGGCCCCACCTGATGATCTAAGGCTGCAAACTAGGGGGTTAGCAATCCTGCTATGTACCTTGGGGTCAGACCCGGCAGAGCTTTAAAAGTGATCAGTTAAATCTTAAAATCAATTCTTAAAGTCAATCAGTGTATTTAACAACAAATTCAAAGTTAAGAAAAATCATCAAACTTTCTGTCGCTGCAGTTTTTGTCTGTTAAACTGGTTAGACGCAGCACTGAAGAACTGCTGCTGGAGTCCCAAGCTGCTTCTCTCCCGGTCAGCTCAGCGTCTACCTGTTATCACATGAGCTAACACAGTAGCAGCAGTCAACATCTGAGGCCAACAAACTCACACTGACACCCAAGCTGCTCTTCTCTGTCGTCAAACCCGTTAATAAGAGTTAAAAGTGTATGTTGTCCAAGACACAATAAAAACAAATGGAAAAGTCAAAGTTCTCACACTGATATTAAGGTGTGTAAGGTGAGCAGTTGGCCCAGGCAAGTTATGTTTTCTCAGACTACAGCTGCTGTGAGAGGCAGCAAAACGTCCTTTCATTTTATTGTTACAGTTTACTAATATATGTAAAACTTGAAAACTTGCTACGGTATGGTTACAGACGCTTCAAAACCAGCCACAACTCAGCCCTGAGCAGAGTGACCGTTCTCTATTGGCCAATCAACAGACTATATTCTTTCTAGCTCAATGTTTTAGTACCAGATCTGTGTGCTAGGTACCCCAACAGAGGAGTGACCAAAAATGGAGACAGTACAGAACGGTTTCATTAGTACCATTCACAACTTTTCACAGTGGAAATGGAAGAAATATTTACCGAACTCACTGAACTGTACTGTACTGCTTGCTGTTAACAGGGGCTTTCACTCCAGCAGCAGCAGTCGCATGATAAACAGAGAGGGCAACAGCGGGGCAGGGAGGCGCCGAGCATATCAATACATCACATGCAGCTTTACAATGAAATAAGATCTTATTCATTTAAAAAAAAAAAAAAGATAAAAGTCATGTTCACATGTGGGAGGATGGGCTGCGATTACTCTACACATTGAACAAGTGCTCATATCCATCCCTGATCTATAACTACATTTCTTGCTTCTTACCCAGTGTAGTGTATCTGCTGTATTCACTTAGTCACTCCCTTCTCCTTCCTCAGGGCTCCAGAGATCCTAATGAGGAGCGGACATAACAGAGCAGTGGACTGGTGGAGTTTGGGAGCGCTCATGTATGACATGCTGACAGGAGCAGTAAGTCCACACCAATCGATCCCCTGGTATCACTGCGAAAGATTGTAAACTATAAGGCTAATTAAGGCAGGAAGCATGTGCTATTGTTGCTCACTGTTGTCTCTGTCCTGCTGCTTTATCACAGCCTCCGTTCACTGGTGAAAACCGGAAGAAGACAATTGACAAAATCTTGAAATGCAAACTCAGCCTTCCACCTTACCTCACACAAGAAGCCAGGGACCTCCTGAAAAAGGTGAGCTGTAAAAGCCGTCCTCTGCCTCGTGCTTCACAGGACTATGTTGTCTCTGCTGAAATGTTTGGAGTGTCAGAGAAATAAGTCTCCGAACTTCCTCTTTCAGCTGCTGAAACGAAATGCCTCGCTGCGACTTGGGGCTGGACCAGGAGATGCATCTGAGGTCCAGGTAAGTATATCTGTAGAAAGTGGAGTGACAAGTGTGTGCATGCATCTGGGACTGAATACAGCAGCTCAGAAAATGAGACTGCTTCCTGGAAAACCTTGTCATGAAATATAAAATCCCTGCTGCTGTCATTGTATTTCCCAGGCCCACCCTTTCTTCCGGCATATAAATTGGGACGACCTCCTTGCTCGCAAAGTAGAGCCTCCATTTAAACCATACCTGGTGAGTTTGTCTTATCACTTGGCAGCGTTTCCTGTAACTTGTCCCCTTTTCCTGCAAAATGACTTAACAGACCTGCTTCTTTTGGCAGCAATCGGCTGATGACGTCAGCCAGTTTGACTCCAAGTTCACTAGCCAGACTCCAGTGGACAGCCCCGACGACTCCACGCTCAGTGAGAGTGCCAATCAAGTCTTCCTGGTAAGAATCTAGTGTCGTACCTAGTGTCCAGAATTTTTCATAACTTGACAATAGAGCTCTGCTGGGCGGCCACATGGCCACTAGAGCTGACTGCCGCCAAAAAAATAAGTCAGGTAATCACTTACTATAATATTCAATTACCCCCTTTACACCTGGCATCAACATGCGTTTTTTTTGCGATTGGATTGCAAACAGATAGCGCTTGACCACATACATTAATACCTGGTATCAATATGCGTCTCTGGTGTTCACATCCAGATCCGTTTGCTATCAGATAACGCTCTGTCCCGCTGACGTCACATCCTAGCGGCACACTACAACGTCATATCATGTGCACCACAATAACAACAACAAGATGTTAGTCCAAGGAAAATACTTGCACCAGGGCCCAGCACAACAATGCTATGCCACTGGAGTGACATGACATTTTTTTAACCGCCTCTTCCTCTTCTTTTCATCTTCTTTTTAAACAGCAAATTGCAAATGGACGGTGGAGAATTATTGCCAACATTTGACTGCTATCTTCGCTCACACATAAACCAAATTTACGCCACAATGTCAATGCTGAATAAAATGTGCTGCCATAGCTCGGAGCAAGTTACTAACCTTAGCAAGCAAGCTAATGTTAGCACTTCCATTATTGTTCATAGTACCAAGTTATTACAGAACCTAACAAGCACTACTGACAGCTACTACCCATCAACACTATTGGTACTTAGTGCAAAAAACATGCATATTTAGAAGGCACCTTGTTGTCCCCAGCCACCATGTCAAAAGTTGAGAAGTTTGCTACGTCACAAAGATGGGGACCGTTGATGGTGAGAAGTGTCCATCATTCCACACTCAGCTTTTGGCCTTTTGGTTTTGAGTGCGCCAGGTGTACGCTGCCTTTTCCTGTTCTATGCAGTATGAACGCACTAAGCACACTTATGCACTCAAAATAATAAGTGTTTAGTACCTAAGTATGCCATCTGAGACACACTGGACATGTAAACAGGCTCTTAGAGTATATCTATGCTAATCTGGTACATGCCCACTACATGCGACTGTGAGGGAAAAATTAGCTTTAGTCTGACTTAGTCCGATGGGAAAACCCTAATTGTGACGTAACTGGGGTCAGAGAGTTCTTGTGTATGTTTGAAACCATAGATGAAAGTACAAAGTACCATTAATGAAGATGCTCATCTCAACAACCTGTCTGGACAAATGTACTGAATCTAAATAGCTGTGTTCAACAAATATTGTCTGTCTCCTGAGATGAAGTTTGGACTGATCAAGTAGACAAGGAACAAGATCTACTTGTTCTGCCCATGTGACAAGCTCAGTACTTAAGGACCAGCAAAATCTTCAGTAGATGTCGAGATTCTTGATACCCTGTGGTTGAGAGAAGTCTGCACCCTATTCGAATAGAAAGAGACCGGTCTTGACTCTGTATGCTGATAATCATTTATTGTACCCTTTGATTCATTGTAATACTGTAATAAATTCTATTAATGATCAAGTCATTCTCAGTATCATCTATGTGTTGTGTGTCTCACTGCAGGGAAAAAGGCTGTTGCCTCGACAGTGACCAATTCACCTAAAATCTAAACACCCTGCACCACTGGTCGCTTGTGGCTTCAGCCTGTTTTGCTGCCTTGGTGTGAGCAGGGTTTTCAAATTGTCATGCCCTCTTGTCATGTGGCCAACGTGGTCTGCACCGCAGGTATCCCAGCATGCTTTATGAAACAAATCAGTTGCGTCCAATATACAATGAACAGGAGCAAATTTCTGGTTGCGTATAATGGCCAGGCTTCATAAATCTGTGAACGGTTCCTTTTTTCTCTGCTGTAGCCACCCGCACTAAAACAGATTGAGTTTTTGGTTGTATTAAACTCAGCATATGTAACCACAACTATAAAAAGTAGGGATGCACAGTAATATCAGCACATCATCGGTATCAGCCAATATTGGCCTTTAAATGAACTTTTGGAATCGGCCATTATGCTTTTTGTTAAAAAGTATTGTATTTCATGTCTCCATCTGCTGGTTGGCCATCAAATTAGGAGTATGTACGCATTATATGATTGTAGCAGCCCTTGGCATCAATAAGACAGCGTAGAGGTCGACTGGCACAAAACTTTATTCCATCATCGAGCACCGTAAAACTAAAACACAAACATTTGTACATATTGAGTTGTTTTTCAAATTTTACTTAGTTTACATTTTCTTTAAAAGCACAAATCTTATTATTATAGTCAAACATAAAACATATTGCTCATTATTAAAATTGTAACTTAGTGCCCACAAATATTTCAAACAAACAAAAGGGACAAAACATGCTACTATAATTAATTGCCACATACCTCGCCCCGCCTACCAAGGGTGCAAACTCTTCATTCATGTAGTGAATGGCAACAGGTACACGAACCAAACTGCACTTTGACAAAAAAAAACAAAAACATTTCATATGAATATCAAGCTTGATATAATTGTCCAAAATGATATGGCAAACAAATCAAACTTACATGTGCTTCTCTGCTCTCCTTACTTCTCTGCTCAGCATAACCTGCTATACTCTGTGTGGCAGCCCAAGTTAGTGTGGCAAACACAGGTGTGTGGCAATCAGCCTTATTGAACTCAAAGGGGTGTGGCAATAACAGAAAACAAAATAAAAAGAAAACCCCTACAGAAAACCATATAGAAAGAAAAATCCATAATAATAATAACCTTCTCAGCTGGCCACTAACAATGATGGTATTTCACTACAGAAGGGACTTGATGATCACTAAAAGTAGATATATTGATACGGGTACCGGTTATCAGCCAAATATCACCATATGGGCACATCAAATATTGGCAAAAATCCAATATCATGCACCCCTAATAAAAAGCAACCACCAAAAACAGTCCAACCATCAGGCTGTGATTTAGCTTCATTTTTCCCAACTGAAAAGAGGACGAAGATGAAGAGATATTCAGGTGGGTCACACTGTGTGGACACCAGTCGTTTTCACACAAAAATGGCTTTAAAATGTAATGTGGATATAGTCAAAAGTGACAATCTAGGCTAACTGTTTGCCCCTGTTTTCAGTCTTTGTGCTAAGCTAGACTAAACACAAACTAGCCCTTGTCCAGAACACTTATATTACATATCAGGCATGCATCACTATATCCTGGAGTACAGTCACTGAGCAGTTCATAACATTCAGTACTATGGGAAGAATGTTGAAGGTACAGAAACAGCTGGAGGAAATGTTTGAGCAGGTTTGTAGTGGGTGCAAAGTAATGGACAAATAAGACCAAAATAGAATCCATGCTAAATAAGTAAAATGTATTTTTCACACTGTATGTTGTTTTATTGTTTGTTTGTTTGTTTTTCTTTGTTTGTTTATTTGTTTTACTTTTTTTTTTTTTTTTTGTTCCTTCACAGCTACCTGATTATTTACATGAGCATATATTGTAAACAAGCTTTGTGGGGTTGGACTGACAGGAGTCATTCTTAAATCCACAGGAGGAGAAATGACTCCCCTGCTGTATTAGGAATTAGATGTCAATAAATCAATAAACAAGCCATGTGTGGTCAGAGATGTTAAACTCGACCGCTTGATTTCTCTGCAGGAGCTGACTATTCCAGTCACCCACACACAGCCTGCTTCACACATGTGAAGTGAAAGGCAGAAGGAGTTGGCTGAGCAGGAGTGAATACATCAATTATGTTCCATTAGTCCAACCACCAGCTGATCTTTGTTAAAACACCTCCTGGCAGGGACTCTCTCAGGCTGGAGCTCTGTGTTTGGACTACATTGAAAATCAGCGTAGTGTGAGTCGCTGTGGCTTGCACATCTGCTCAAGAGGGTAAAGCTGCTCTCTCCATTGGGATTAATGACCTTGCTGCGCGTTATGTTGAATTGTGCTTTTGGTGTGAACATCCATGTGTGTTCAGATTGTAAACACTGGTGTCTCAGTTGATCTGAACAATGCATGGTGTATCATGTTCAAGTTATGTTTACCATGGACACTGGCTTAGGTTTGCACAGGGGTGCTTAGACTTTTGAATGGAGTGAATCTGTTAACCAGTGGTGGCAACCATGTAATTTTCATGTTGTAAAACAAACAACGATGTTGGCCTACAGGGCAAAAGTCATGGTAGCTTTCCTAGTAGATACATAATTGCCTGCAAGGACAGAGATGTTCACAATATGATTTTCTGTAAGCCTGAATGACATTCAGCAGTCACACTCTTATTAAGAGATACTAAAACATAATTCAGTATTAACTGTAGCTCCATGTAAAGTGAATAAATGTGATGTTTCCCAACTAATCCTCTGCTCGTCTGCGTCAACGACGAAATTTATATTTTTTTTTTAACTTGTGATTTATTAAAAACTGTTCTGATGGAAACATGATGCTGAATAGCAGCAGCCTTCAGTTATAGTAATATAAAGTAGAAGTAAAAGAACTTTTGGCATCTATTTTCTATATTAAGGAAGTACGGTAAATCAGTAACACATTCTCAGGCCTAATGACAAAATGCATCGTTCAATGTATGTTACTGAGTTTATTTCATAACGAGCAATTTTCTAATGAAGGTTGAGAATGAAGTCAGACAAGGAAAGACAGATATCATGTACTGACGTTGAGTGACGGACCTGTCAGTCTAGGTGTCATTCTCTTCTACAAATTCTGATTTAATACTTTTTCGCTATGTCTCATGAAACTCATGTGGTTTTATTCCTCATATCAATGGTACCTTTGGCAACAAGAACAATTCCTTTTTGTCCTGGTCAAATGTTCAACACACAGTTGCTGAAGACAAAATTTTAGCTTAGACTGGTTGTTAGTCATGGCAGACACAGGCAGTGAAACAGGTACCAGAGCTCCGCAAAGACATTTTAGAAAATGCTAAGTTAACATTAGTTAAATATTTGTTAAAAAATTTATCTGTTTTTGCCAAACTGAAGGCAAATTACTTTCAAAAAGAGCCAGCATTGGCGGTTAACCACCAAGAGTAGCCTCTGGGACTAACCACAGACAGTCTATGGGACTAACTAGCTTAATACTATTTCTGCTATCTCACTAAAAGTCATGCACATAATCATTTCTACAGTAGTGCTCTCAGAAATAAGGTGGATAGAAGTGGGGAATTTACAGACATATTTTATGTCATAGAACAAACGTGAAAGTGTTTTAAACTTGTGTTAACCACAGATCTTATTTCAAGCCTCTAATCAAAAACCTATGAAAAAAAACATTGACTTTAACATTAGGAAACCAGGAGTGGAAAAATGCTAACTCATTTCTGGGTTTTACGACTCATTCTTGAAGCACTCTATTAAGGCATATCTTACTATCTGAATAATGTGCCCTTTAAACAGTAGGACAATACAGCCCTATTCAGACCAGGTTTTTGTGGGTCAATGGTGCAATCACTTTCTGCTGCCTTATAATAGCAATATGGCAATAATGTGCCCGAGCACATCTCATTTTAGGATTTACATGCCCATGGGCACACAGAGGAGTGCAAGTAGATTTGTTACTTGCACAATGCGGGTGCTGGCTGTGAAAATGACAGCTGTGTTGGTATAAAACTAGCAATGACAGTTGCACTGCTCAATGCACTTGTGCCAAGTGTAAGATAGGATCCTTAATGTCTACGTTCGGTCCACATGACAGTGCGCATGCATACGTGTATTGTTGAATTCTACTGGTAACCAGTACCAACTGGTTAATTCAAATCATGTGGTATACAGTATACTGACATACCAAACCCATCAATCTTATCAATTCACAGAGGAATAAATGAAATAAATAACTTTGCTGTGCTTTTATTGTTACAATCACAACAGTCAATATAAAGTGCAATATTTCAACCCATCGTGGATCAGAACTTACATTAGCAAACATCTGCAGCATCCTCCCACATATGTACACACTCTCTCTCACACACACACACAGACGATCTCATAAGTAGGGAAACTGATGAAAAGTTATAAACTGATGCAACCCATATGAAAAGAGTCTCCCTTTGCCCCTTCTTCTCAGTGTACATTGAGCTCATTAGTTTTTCTTGTTACTGATGTCCAACATGGCATGCAGCTCCCCAGGTTCGTATCCCAGCAGGCCTTGCAGGTTGCAGACAAAGCGATAGACATAGCGTTTGCCAGCCGTCTTGCGGATAATGTTCTTGTCGTAGTAGTATCGTAGACCGCGACTCAGCTTCTCGTAGTTCATCTTGGGTTTGTTCTTCCTCTGACCCCACAGCAGGGCCACCTGGATACAGAGCTACAGCTTAACTCCAGAGCTCAATAGCTACAGACCTCTCATTATTTTGACAACACTGCTAAGCTAGGCTAAATATGGTGACTGATGTTCTTCTTGTAATCTGACAGTGAGACAACAGAAAACATGTACTCCCCACAATATAAGAATGTTGTACATCCCATATGGCGCAAACCCTCAGGCAGTATGTACCTCATCAGGGTCCGTCAGCTTGAACTCCCACCCATCTCCTGTCCAGCTTATACATGACTGACAGCTGCGGTCTGTGAGAAGCTCCAGCAGAAACTGCCACAGCTGAATGGGACCACTTCCTGTTGAAACATAGTGGGAAGTATAGACTGAAGATCTGTTGCATAGATTTACAACAGGATTGAATCCATATGGTGAGATATAAAAACTGTATCTCCTTCAACCACTGCTCACCAGTGTAACCAGCAAGGATAGCTGCTGGTATCACGGCTCTGCCCAGATCGGTTTTGTTGCCAACATATTCTTTAAAGCTCCTGTGTGGGTGTGGTAAAGTGAAGACATCTTCAGACATGGTCTCTGCAGTCACTGGTTCTAAGTCGTGGAGTGGAGCAGCCCACGATAGAGAGCCCACGATGTCAGAGTCGTCACTGTGAGCGATCTCCACCTCTGAGTCTGTCGCTACAAGTGCACAGCAGTAGAAACACAGGCAGGTTAAGAAGAATGGAGGCCATGGTCAGGTCATGATTCAAAACAGCCTCTGACAGCTATATTGGATTACACTCTACTGTGGTTTACAATCTCCTGGAACTATGTGTTAAAGAAACCAAATATGTGAAATCCCCCAAAATGTCACTTGGATGGACACTGGTGCAGTAAATATTCTATCCTTTAAACACATCGAAATTGTGAAAATGAATTCCAGTCATTTGCTTTTGGTTACTTGATCTTTAAGGTACTCCACAACATCCTAAAAATGACACATCCGACATAAAAATCCCCTTAAAAAGTTGGTATATCAAATATGTTAGCAAACAGTTGCCTTTTCACACACCCAGCAGACACACTGACATATTTTTGGAGTCCACCTGGTCATTTTAAGTCCTATAATCACTCCTTTTTAGCTCTACTTTGGTCTCCACCACCCCCTGAGAAAAATATCTGTCTCTTCAGCTCCTAAATGCTCCACTGTTACCAGCCCGTCTCTACCTGTTTCTGTCTGCTGTTTTTTGCTGAGTGGGTCTGTTGGAAATAAGGTCACGTGTCTATGAGTCTGTTTACACCTGGTATTAACATACGTTTTGGTAATGCGAACACAAGTAGACAGCTGAGACCCATCACTGTCCACACCTGTCTATCACGTGTCTCTAGCTGACTGCTTGTGTTCAGATTTTGTCGCAGTCTACATCACTTCAACTGGAAGGTCAAAGGGCCCCACACACAGTTACAACATCCACACTCTTTCTAGCTGCTTGTTCGTTACTCGCTAGTCATGTTAGCAGTTGTTTCAGCACGGCTGGAGATTTCACCAAAACCAGCACGTCCTGCATTGATGACGGAGTCCTTGTTCAGGACACATCAGGACCCATTAGTGTTTCTGTTGTCAAACACATCCCAGACCACCTCAGTAAGTGGTCTATGCATCTTGGTGGTCGTTTATTTGCCATTGTCCACTTGTGATCAGATCACCCGAGTCATAATACCAGATACAAACGTTCTCAAAAAAAACCACAATGGTCTTATGTGCCCATAGATTAAATATAGTATGTAGTGACTATTAAAGTAACTATTAAAGAGAAGGTTTATTACCTTTGCTGATTTGAAGCTGGCAGTAAGATGGTATGGTGCATGTGGGTAATGAAGAACTGCAGTCATATTCATTCTCTGAGAGAATCAAATTAAAAAAATTAGACATTATTATTCTATGATCACTGACAACTAACAGGAACGTGATAAAGAACATATGTTACAGAATGCATGTACCTGTTTGCACACATGTATGTATGAACTAAGATACATGACATATCTACACATTCACATTATGAAGCAAAAACACCTTGAGTTAAACAAATGTCTGATCACTGTGTATTAGAAACAGGTAAATACACATCATCTTTTGAGTGCGATGCCAAACAAATGACAAAAAGTTTATAAAGACTAAACATTATAAAAATCTAATGAGCCACATCAGTAAAGATATTTAGGACTCACTACACATTTGTGTTTGTGCGGTATTTCACAGTGACAGAAATGTGTATTTCTTATTTACGTACAAGTTGGTGTAATTTGAGTTAGATCCCATTATACATTTGAATGATTGATTTTTATCAATCTGTCCGTATTGATGGTAGTGTTTGCTTTATGGCAGGTTCCTCAGCCTTCTGGAGCCTGTGATCATTCGCACCACCAAGGAGGGGCCAGCAAAGATCATGGCCACCCTGCACTGGGGCCCCAAGAAAATTTTCATAGCGATGGTCAGATGGGGCCACTGAAGATCTTGGAATGGCACACAAAAATCAAAAACCATGACTGAATTACAGAAATTTGAACATGCTGTTGAAGTGCACAGGCTAGTTT
>JAPZEB010000006.1:6081142-6095224 GCA_029783705.1 Chaetodon striatus
GTAGGGTTTGCACAGTCATGGAAAACCTGGAAAAGTCAAGGAAGTTTGTTTGTTTTGTTTTGTCCAATCTCGTTTTCCAGGCTTTGACCAGTCATGGAATTATTGAAGTACTTGAAAGTTTTGGAAAGACATAGGTTTTGTTGTGTGCTATGAAATTGTTACAGTAATCGCCAATGGTTAAGCTTTCACTTATGTTACATAACAGCGAGTGTTTGTTCTACAGCTGTAGACCTGATGTTTTGTTTACCATCATGTGTGCATCTTCATTTTCTCCACGTGCGTCCCTCCCTCCATGTACGCCAGATAGCTGGAATTATGTTTGAACAGTGATTGGATCTGATATGTTAATATAAGAGAAAAATAATGTTGTAGCACTGTGATTTAACATGTGAGGTCATAGTTTACAAAGTCGCCCTCCCCATGCTGTGCCCCAGCACTACATTGAAATTGTACTGCGTATTTGAAACGTAGCGATGCTCTGGCTATACATTGTGAATAGTCATAGAAAAGTGATGATGAGTCCTTGAAAAATCATGGAAAAGTTTTAAAAGATTTGGCCCTGACAATGTGTGTGAACTCTGTACATGACATTTGATTGACAATTTTTTTTTTTTGGATGTGAAATAGTTGTGATCAGACACCGCGGCCCCCCTAGACAGTGTAACATTAGCCCACGTGCATTAGCTATGTTAGCTTAATTATCCGCAGAGGTCTCTTCCTCTCCAAAACAAACAGACCAGGTGATTAAAATTGCTAACAACACTCAGTATGTTTACATGCACGCAGTAGTCGAGCTAAGTTCATAGCTTGGCTAATCAGTCAAGTCGGACTTCTCGTCCTGTCTTAGTATACATGCAGAAGAGAAAATCAAATTTCTTACTGCCTCGATAGACGGCGCTGTGTCCTTTATAATATAGTGCGTATTGAACTAGTTCCAGTTGTTCAACAACTGTCTTTAAATAGCCGCGTTTTGCGTCTTCCTACCATCCATAAACTTTAAAATGTTTAGCTCCTTTAGCTGTCGGAGCATGAATGTAATTTGTTTTTCCGGGAGTTAACTGCCGCTGTGTTAGTCGAGCTATGGATAGTCCACTTTCAGTTGGACTAAGCTGTTTATGTGCGTTTAAAAGTCCGGTTTCAGTCGGACTAAGCCAATAATTTTCTTGAGCTGCATATAAATGTACTGACTGACACTGTATGGTACCCGCTAATGTGTGCTCACCTATTGTCTCTGATAACTTAAGATCCAGAGGTTTAGGAGGTTTCTACCTGGAGCTGAATCATCCACAGAGGCTGTTTACTCTCTAAAACAAAAAAAAAAATCTGATGATTCATTTCAAGCAATTTGACGTCATTAGAACTGGACTGATTTTAACAGGTAGCTACCAACTGTAGCTTTAAACTAGCAGAGTAGGCCAAGAAAAGGTTTGAAAAAATGATCTATAACAGGACATTTTGAGTGGACGATCAAATATGAGTCATTCAGTGTCTCAGTGTTTGCTCGTATACAACATGGAAAAGCTGATTTGCATCTCTTTATAAGTGCACGCCATTAACTGACTGTGAAGGTGATTAGCAGACTGATTGCGTGACAGACCCTGGTCAATCGGCGCGGTTTTGTCGAGTTATATAGCTGACACAGCCTGTGCGGTCTTTATAGAGGAGATCAAGCCCCATGAATGAATTCCTCTCTGCTGGTCTCTAGTTTCAATTGATTGCTTTAATTTGGCCTATAATGAGTAGGATGCCTCCTGCCTGCAATTAGTGTGTGTGTATGTGTGTGTGAGTGTGTGAGAGTGTGTGTATTTGTGGGCTGTGTTTAATTACTGCAGTGGATGGATGCTGTGTGGCCCAGCAGGATCCTGCAGGAATGGGAGGATCCACGACTGAGCTTGGCATCCACTGACACCTCTGCCCACAGTGTATCAGGGCCAGGACTTAACTTAATGCCTTCCTGTCTAAGGGAAGTAGGCAGATATTTTTACCTTAATACCGTGAAGCCCAGTGTTTTGACCTGGTGAACTGAGCTCTGATAGCCCGGGGTGTGAAGTGTGTGAGTAACTCAGGACAAAGTGTGTGTTAGTAGAAAGTTCCTCATAACTTTACCTTCCTGTATCGAGCAATTTGTCGTCATTAGATCTGGGCTGTGAAAAGATTGAGAGGAATTGGACTGAAAAGGAGGAGGTGTGTTCTGCTGGTTCTAATGGTAAGGCCACAAACCGAACACTCACAATGGCCCTCATTTATGACACAAACGTACGACATAAAATGGGGTATGGTCACTTTTTGCCAAAGGTGCTTTGTCCTTTTTAAAAAAGTGCGTATTGAACTAGTTCCAGTTGACCCGAAGAGAAACAGTTGTTCAGAAACTTTTTAAAATGAATCTGCGTTTCATGTTTCCCTACCATCCATAAACTTCACAATGTTTAGCTCCTTCAGCTGTCGGAGCATAAATGTAGTGTCCTCCTCCATCCAGAGGTGCACCCTCTGCTTGTCGGTCACCACGGTGTATGTTGGTTTTTCCGGGAATGAACTGCTGCTATGTCATCTCCTTCTTCTTCTGGGTGAAAGGCCGCGAAAGAAAAAGTGGTGCGTGCGCAGAACGCTGAGTCTGACTCCAGACGGACTTAGTAGAAACATGCAGCAAAAGTTTGATTTTCAATCGAATTATCTAGGTATGTTAGTCAAGCTACAGATAGTCCAATTTCAGTCGGACTAAGCTGTTTACGTGCATTTAAAAGTCCGGTTTCAGTCGGACTAAGCCAATAATTCGATTTTCTCAAGCTGCATGTAAATGTACTGAGTGTGGAACTGAGTGGAGGCTACGATCAAATCTCACACCAGGTCTCAGCTCGTGTACGCAGGTTTGAGTTGGCTCGGACTTGCGGTACGGATTATAAATAAATAATAATGAGTTCGGGAGAATTGTAGTTAGATCATATTCTGACTGGCATGTAAGTATTTGCAGCCACATATTAATCACCTTAAAAATGTATAGTTGCCATATGGACGTGCTCTATCACAGGTGGCAGTTGCCTGGCTCTGTGGCACTGGCTCCAGGCTGCCCAAACTTAAAGCTTTAAAGCTTTTAAATTAATATTATAACAGTATTATATAACATATAGGCTATATTGTTAATATAGGTAAGCTATAGGCTGGTACATGTCATGGATGTACAAGTTAAATATTCCAATCTCAGGTTTGACTGTCCACTGTAACACTGTTGACCGCAGCAGTGATTTCTTTCCATACTGCATTTTTTGTGCTTGCTTGATGACACTTTTAAGGCTGCCAAATAGAGCCAGTTGGTTAAATTTTACAGGGGAAGTCAGTGTTTCCATTTCTAGCTTAGAAAAGTTTCTCCTCTTGGGTGTGTTACATCGCTTCATGTTGAAAACTCTCGGTGTGATGCGTCTAAATGGAGAATGAATTGGGGCAGGATATATAAATGACGATTGTTTTCAGCTGCCACATTTTTACCTGGAGCCAAATTATCTGCAGACGTCTTTTCCTCTCCAAAAGAAAATGGACGAGGTGATTTAAACAGGTAAAAACACTGAATAAAGGCTGACGCAAAAACGTGAATGGCCCCAGAGCCAGTCTTTTGTTTGTCTGTTCTGGGCTACTGTAGAAAAATTAACGGTGCAACATCCTCCTTATCCATCTCCGTATTTCCTTGTTACCCTCAAAAGTAGTCTCCTGAATGTGTCAAGAAGTTATTGTTCCACAGGTTATATGATTTGGACTGAAGAAATAGAGATACATATGTATAAGTTCATTTTAGGCTGTCCTTTGGAGACACACCTCCTCAGTGAACACCATTATTGCGCACAGAAGCTGGAATAAAGATACTGTATCTGTTATTGTGATAGTGTGCTCAAATCTGAGTGCATGTGACAAAACAGGAGGGAATTTATAGACACCGACAATAATACAACTGTGAAACCTGCATCCAGACATCCAGATGGTTGGCTACCAAAGGAGCTCATGTCCTCAGCATAATGAAAACAAAATTCACCCCCAGACACCCTCCCTCTGTCTCTCATTTGTCTCCCTATCGCTCTGTTTTTGTTTAATAAAATCGTGCTTGCTCATCAGCAGAAGAGGCCGGGCGTCTCCTCTTTCTGGGCGATAGCAGCAGCAGCTCCCTCGGGGCACAGTGGTGGTGGTGGTGGGCTTGGTTCGGTGTGTGCCGTCGCTGTCGGTCTGTGGTGAATGCAAATGAGGCTCCGCTCTCCCTCTGATATACTCTCTGTGTATACCCAGGCACTAACTCCATCTCCTACTATCACACTCTCTCCCTCACTGTCTCCTGTCCCATCTATCTCAAGGTCCTGAGGGTACACACACCCTCCTCCACCTTTGTTTAAATCATGATAACAAGGTGCACTTAGCACTCAGCTGTCACACACACACACACGCACGCAGCCAAAATGGTGGCTTTATTACACCGTAGGCATGCAGATTACTTGTGAGAGATACCAGATTGTGATCATGCAGATCGTGAATGGTTTTTGACACAGTGCCTGACAAGGCTGCGGTACAGCTCGCCAAAACAGGTCCCCAAATACAGAGTCCCAGACAGTGGGCTAGTTGGACCCTGGTATTAGTTCATCAGGTCGAAAGACTGAAACGTCAACTTAAAATTGTTGAAGAAAACTTTGCTTTTCCTGCCTGCCTCCACGGTTAAGGGAAAACCCAAAAAAGCAAACACTCACCATGAATTGAAGTAAACAGAGACCATGTTTAACAACAGCAACACTATATCAAAATATCAGGTATACAAACTCTTACACATCTTGCGCAGTATAATTAGTCTCATTTATCCCTTCGTATGCTCAGTACTTCCCAAACACACACACACATTTCCCAAAACATTACGATTTAAAACATGGCTAAGCACACAGGTGTGTTTGCACTCTTCTCAAGTGGAGCTCAAAGGGACGTAAGTGCTCACCCAGAGGACAGGAATATTCAAAATAAGATCTCTTCTTTGTTTAGCCTCATTCTCCTGGACATAACTGAGGTCAGTGTAACATCAGTATGACATTTTCTCATATTCTCATGCTTCTTAAATTCAGCTTCTGAGAAACAGCCCTCCTCTTGTCTTAATTTAAGACCTTAAAATGCTCTTTTTCCTCGCTCACTGCAGTAATCTGTGTTTGTCTGAAAAAGAAACAGCTCTTGAGATAATGGTAAGGCCCAAAAGAAACTTGACGGGCTCATAATGGACCTGCACAATTTTAGAAATTTGTCTCAGTGATCAAATACTCTGTATTTTATCTGTTCTTAGAGTTCTTAGACCTCTGAGAAGCCTATGAGCACAGCAAAAAAACTCCTGCTAATTTATTGTTTGCGTCTTATTTCTTGTTTCCTGTTTTAAACTTGACCCAATGCAAGCCCGGTAAATGATAAATAATTACAGCCTGGCCCAAACCCAGGGTGATTTTTCCTCTATATCTTGACTTGGATCATCAGAAAGGGCTTCAAAATAATCAAACACCATGTTGGCCTCAATATGCCTCGATCAAAATGTAACTTAAAGTTCTAAATTTATCAGAGAGGATGATTTTGAAGTGTACGGACCATAAAATACACAAGCCCCTTCCCCCCGGACAAAGCTGGTGGCGATCTTGAGACGCCATGTTGCCTGTGATGAAAATGCAGGGTTTTTGTGAGAGTTTTTAAAAGGATGTTTCGGTATAGTTATGCTGTTGTAAAGAGCGTCTCCAGTGACTTTAATTCATGAAGAACATTTGCCTCTTTTGGTTTTTCTGTTCACTGTGGAGACAAGTTTTCTTCATGACTTCAATACACCACTTGTTGAGTAAAGGCCTTTGCCAATTAGTTAAGCCCTTATTTTTCCAGATGCGTTTTTTTTTTTTTTTAAATCTGTCATCTGAAAAAATTGTTACGCACAGAAACCTTGTGTACTGATTTCGATGCGTTTTATTGTTTTATTCGTTGGGGAAATCCGCAATACGTGACAAAATGAAAAGACATTTCCTCCTCTGCTTCTCTCCACTGGAGTTACCTATATGGCTGTCACCACTCCCACCCTGTCTTTCATTTGGCGCCGCAGCTGCATGAAGGGGCAGAGCTCTTCTTCCTGTCTGTCTTCCACATTCTGTGTGCGGTCCACATCCTGCTCCTCGTCATCATCATCCACCTGAATATTACTGTCTGACCTGTTGCAAGTGAGTTATGAAATGATTATGTGCGCCCTACTCCTCTGTCTTGTCACGGCTGTGTCCTGCCGCCACATTTTCTTCACCGATTCTTCGTCAGACGTCTCTAAAGGCCTCTGAGGGATGCGAAAAATGCTGAAAATTAAACCTGTTCTGAGGATTTTACTGACAGTTTTTGACTCTGTGCGCAAATATGATTGACACAACGTGAAGTTGCACATATTTTTAGACGTGTGAAAATGTTGGACGAAAAAAACTCACTCATAGTGCGAAGGCCTTAGGTGATATACGAATGGTCGTTTTGCTTGTGACCTGTTCTTTTAAAATAGTGAGAATGGGACTGTTAACTGGACCTTGATTGGATTTGAATGCTCCTATTAGACCTCCCAAGCATGAACAGCCCATCTCAGTGTGGAAAACAGATCAAACTTTGGATGATTGTTTATGCCTCATTAATAAGCGACTGTGATTATTTGTTCACAAATCTCCTATCTCCAGTAGGCCTAACCTCCACCTCAGCTTAATTATCTGCGAGCTGTTTCATGCTAATTTGAAGTGTAAAGCAGGCGTCTTAATGATGTTGTGTGTGTTTGATCGCTCTGAAGCTCCTCCACCAGTAGGATGGATACCATTTGTTTTTCTCAGTCATTAAGCAGATAATCTTGTGTTGATTGCCAAAAGCTAATTACAATAGCCACTGCTGGAGTTTTCTGTGTAGTATAGAATAAAACAGCCGTACAGGTAGAGCTGAGGAGCTTTTAGCGAAGCGGCCCTGCTGTTCCACCATCCACATCCTCTTTATGATCCTCATAAATATTGTTTGCAGAAGGAAAGGGAACATATAGCTTCTTTATTCACCGCTGCTCATCAGCAGTGAAACTTGATTGATCCTGCATCCTAATGTATTTTTATAAGCTGATCCTATAGGACCTTTGTGCCCGGGGAGACTAAAATAAGATTCATACAACAACAGTACTGTCAACTATTTATGGCCTGTTCAGATGGTGTGATACAACGTGACACACAGAAAGCATATTGCAGATGAAAAACCCTGTTTTTTCCCCCCCAGCTGCTGGTTATTGAACGCATACATTATAAGCATTAAGCAGCCTTGGCGCCGTTATATTTTACAGTGTGGTTGTTTATGTGTTGCATTGAAGTTAAACAGATAAGTCAGAATAAAAATGGTCTCTCTAAAAGGTCCCTCTAAAGGTCTATGTACCTTTTAATGGAGAAAACCTTGTGATTTGAGCCCTCAGTTTGTGGCAAAACATCCTTTATGCTTCACAAGAAGTTGAGTCAGCTCTAAAAATATAACCCTGTCCTTGCACAGACGATGCTCCTCCACGCCAAATGATGGTATTAGGAGTGACCTCCAGTCATACCTGCAGCTGCTCCTCGAGAAGCATCGCCGCCGCCGATGAAACCGAGGGACAGATTGAAAGGAGGGAGCATATGCAGTTATGGCTAACCTTTGTGCACTCAACTCAGTCAACTTGTTAAGTCAGTGATAGAACATTCAAATAACCTCTGAGTTTAGTACACACGAGTCCTCCAAGATGTCAAGAATCTGTGACATATGATCCTGATTCAGTGTTGAAGTGTTTTTAAGAAATGCTGCCAACGTTTGACATGTTCAGATTTTTTAAGGACCTGTAGACACCCTGGGTACGGATAAAGTAATGACTTTTAGTAGGGGTGGATATCACCAGAAGGTCCACGATAGGATGTTATCTAGGGGTGTAACGATCCATGAATTTGGATCAGTATATAGATTCGATGACCAATGATGCAGTATCATCGATGCAAAGTGAAAACATCAATCTATATCGTCATCTTTAGGATACGCTTTCATTTTGAAAGTCTTATTTATTTTGTTATATTTTTTAATTTTATTATTATGTATATGCAGTTTTTTATCTTTCATGACCAAAAGCAAAATCAAAGGGGTGGCAGCTTCTTCGGTAATTTATTGTGTTAAATGGGCACATGATAGCATCTCATATTGATGGCAAGGCCCTGAATCGCATCAAATTGAAATCATATCGTGACAGACTTTGTGATATCAGCAAATATCATACTGTTGTTCAAAGAATCAATATGATATTGTATTGTGATGAAACTGGTGATTGACACGCCTAATATTATCACAAGACTTAGGTCACGATACAATATGATTGTGATTTTAAATATGTTGTGATATGCTGAGTATTGCGATAAAATATATTGCGATTTATTGCCTTTTTTTCAACTGTAAATTATGTCCCCAAAGGAAAACACCGTCAACATCTGTTTTATCTAATGAGATTATGTTTTTAATCTGTTCATCTGGCTGGTGTGACGATACGATATTCCCACACAAAAATATCGCGATACTATGCTGTATCAATTTTATCCCCCTCCCCTAATTTTAAGTAATGATGATAAAAATTATTTAACCTCTTTTTACAGTGTATAAAACACTCTTCTGTCAGCATCTGTTTCCTGTCTTTCTCCTCGAGTGCCTGCGGTTATTCCAGGACATCCACTGGCAGCCATTCACCTTAGGGCAAGTCATTCTTACTGTACCCACTAAAGAAGGACATTTCCAACATCTCTCCGTGTCCCCTCTCTTTTACATTCTCCATGTGTGTGTCGTCCATTTATCCCCCGCGCTTCAATCCCTCTACCATCATAATTGTTGTTATTGCCCTTGGCCTCAGCTGTGGTGGCAGATATCTCTGAGATAACAGCTTACTCTATCTCTCCTCCTCCTCCGTCCTCAGGGACAAACACAGACGGATGCTCCTGGCCCTGGAAAACACTGGCTAGCAGGATGGTAAACATTCCTGTTAGTGTAGCTTGCCTCTGTAACAGATAAGGACTACTTAGTGTATTTATATTGTAAGATGAATCACACTAACTAGAATGGATTTGGAATGCATCCCAGTCTCTAAAAGCACGAGGATAATGCTTCCATGCATGTTGTGTAAAGGAATGCAGCCCTATACAGCAGCCCTGCACTGCTGTATAAATAGTCAGAGGTTGTGTTTGCAAATGAGCCCACACAGCAAAAACTGAGCGAATTAGATGTGTGTGTGTGTGTGTGTGTGTGCTTCTGTGAACTTGCACTTGTGCACATGCATTTGTCTTTGCACCTGTGTGTGTGTGTATGTGTGTGTGATTGACTTCTCTCGCCCGCTTGTGTTTGTATAAGCTGAATGTAGTTGCCTCTGAGACCTGGCCCCTACAGCGCCTCCAGCTGTGGGCTTTAACCCAAGTTGCTGTGGGCTGTGTGACCCACCACATCAAACGTGCACACACACATGCATGCATGCATCTCTAAACACATATCTTAAGCTTTAATTTATGCTATCACTGGTATCAATTTACATACATTACCATAGATCGTACATGGTGAGGCTGCTTGCAAGGTCACTGCTGAAATGCTCCCTCGTATTTAAAGGTGCAGTGTGTAAGATTTAGGGACATGTATATCGGCAGAAATGGAAGGTAATATGATAAGAGTGTTTTCAGGATTTCATAATCACCTAAAAGTCAAAATGGTTGTGTTTTCGTTACCTTAGAATTAGCCGTTTATATCTACACAGGGAGCGGGTCCTCATCTATGGAGATCGCCATGTTCAGTGTTTCCTGCTCTGTTTTATCAGTCTGTGTCCCCTCTCTAAATTCGGAGCCTTTTGTTGGTCCTTGAACGCAGCACAGGCAGAACTCTTGATGAGATCTTTTTCCCTTAATGCAGCAGTTTTTGGAGTTTGAGTCATGGGGTGGATAATTGATTAGTCAATAAGATCAGATCAATCAATGAAAGGAGCAGCTGCTGCAGACAGAGGGGAGTGAATGCACTTTCAATGCGCCTGGCGTTCTGCTGCTCCGCCTGTGACCAGAGAACGCTTTGCACTCCGAGAGTGTGTTGTATTAGATAATTAAATGATAGATTCCAATAGCACTCCTTATGAACGGTCCAGCTCCAAAAATGAATCAGTATGTGGTGGCAGATGTTGTTATTGTGGCGGGCCGCCACAAATAAATGCTTGTGTAAGAAACCCTGATGTTTCTACAGTAGCCCAGAAGCGACAAACCAAACACTGGCCTAAAAAAGGGACATTCATCAGTCCCTCCTGGATCTCGTGGCAAAAAGAAATTGAATTTGCGGCCAAAAATTGTGGCATTTTAATGTGATTTTTTTTTTTTGCGAGAAATTACTGCAAATGACAAAAACGTTTTTAAACTCCTGCCTCCAAAAAAGTCATGTAATGACTTGCTATAATAACCATAGCGAATATTACAAAACAGCTGCAAATGTTTCAGTTCTCTTCTTTAGTTTTATTGAATTAGTTTCAAAACATGGACTCCAGTAATGCTTTTAAAAAAATCCTGAGTGAATATTGTAGCTCTCAAAGCAGACAATGTGACTGTAAAACAACATGTAAGCTACATCTGCTGTAAACATAACATTTGAATCAATTCAACACATATTGTGTGCATTTAAACAAAGTGACAATTCTTATGTCAATACGGAGTGCTTCTCCATACTGCAGCGCCATTAGCGCAATTTGATCACACGTATGATGACGTTTCAAATGACGCTGCATGTGCGCTGACTTCTGGTCAGCCCAAAAATGCAGAAAATTCACGGGACTTTTGAAAAATTGCAATCCCCAATATTGCAGACTTTTGTTGAATTTGTGTTAATTATTGCAATCGCAAGATCGCTATCTTCTGGAGGGACTCATTCATGTTTATGAATCAGCCACCAGAGTTCACAGCCACTTTGTGACGAGAGTCCTGGAAAACATGAAACTGCTTTATTCAGTGTTTTCAGGTCTGTTTGTTTTGGAGAGAAGAGGAGACCTCTGTGAATTATGTGGCTCCGGGAACTTCTGGATCTAGAGGTATCAGAGAAAAAGGTGAACGCACATAAGCAGGTGCAGGGCTAGCGGCCTGTCTCCGACTTGCCAAACAGCATCAGGAAAATACTGATTTTTAACGTGAAACTGCTTTATTCAGTGTTTTTACTGATTTTAATCACCTTGTCCGTTTGTTTTGGAGAGGAGAGACCTCTGTGAATAACTTGGCTTTGCATAAAAACACAGACTGTAGAAATAATGGACATGGCTACCTTGATGTCACCCAATGGCTTGTGGATTTTTGGTTTTTGGAGCTAGACATGACCATTTTGGGTGAGAGGCTGGCACTGTGAAGAAGTGGGGGTTGGATCTGACAAAGAAGCCGAGGACACAATCAGCAGACAGCCTGTCACTCAAAGTGACCTCCTTTAACTATGCATAACTTTAGCCTTAATAAGTTATATAAATATATTTAAGTTTTATAAATATTCACCCCTGTCTAGTTGTCATAAAAGGGAAAATTAGCTGTAGAGACCAATTTTTTTTTTTTTTGCACCAGGCTGTAAACATGTTTAATACTGCTATGAAGTTGGGCATTTTAACATGGGGGGGGTCTATGAGGATTGACTGGCTTCTGGAGCCAGCCTCAAGTGGCCATTTAAGAAACTGTTAATGGCCCTTCTGTGTTGGCTTCGTTTTTCAGCCCTGGAGGCTGCCACTTAGGTAAAGCCTCCTGAATGTCTGGACCAGAAATAAGGTGAGCAGACATTAGCAGGTGCTGGGCGAGCGGCCCGTCTCCAAAATGCCAAACAACACCAGAGAAAAACTGATTTGTAACATGAAACTGCTTCATTCAGTGTTTTTAACCACCTCTTATTATTGTGTACGCACAAACTGAGGCCTGAACGAGGCATACACCACTTCCTACGCAAAAGTTGTGATCTGTAAAAAATAAACTTGATAGAAGAATGTGCGAACCATGCGCACAAACATTTTGGAGACAGGGGAAACTGGTGAGGTGGTGAATTGAAGCCAGACTTTAGAAGTTAAGTGTGTATTCCTCTTACACATGAAATTTCATTTCATATCACAGATTACTTTTAGGCACCTTATAGTTGCAAAAACTATAAGCCAACTGAAATTACAAATCAAATTCTGCTCATTAGATTACATTATTTCATCAGCTCTGTCTCACCATCACATTCCCCGCCCCAGAGCACAGAGCAGGGGGCTGGTCTGTATGCTGCTGACACTGGTCAGCTGTGGGGCACGCATATATTATAAAATATGACTTAAATCGCTGTAGTGAACGCGTCTGTGCGCTAAATTGTGTTGTTCACCTCTCAAACTTCCATTTTTAAAGATATCCCAGTGTGGGGAGCCACTGACTGTCGCAATCATTTTGGCATGGTGTGAAGCAATCAGTCTGGTTGCTGTAAACATATAAATACCACTACAGTGACACTCAGACGTCGCCTTGATTTACTGCAAACAACCACTGATCAGTGGGCTCATTTCTGTGCATCAGCATTCACGAGGTGCTTTGCATTGACCGTTTATGGTAGAATGTGGGCGTGTAGAGGGCTGATCCATGTGCAGACAATTTAAAGTTAATTTGGGAATTATAATAGGAAATAGCGCACTGGCAGGCGGACACACGGTTTTATAAATCAGAATATTTTTTGGCACATGGCATTTTCATTTGTATGTACTTTTAGTAGGGATCCTTCACACTGCTTTAAAAATGATGGTCCATTTGTTTTGGAGAGGAAAAGATGTCGCATAGAAGAAGGTGTCACACAAGTTCCATGTGGTGCTGGATCCTTAACATGATGGATCCTTAACATGCTGGATCCTTAACATGCTGGATCCTTAACATGATGGATCCTTAACATGCTGGATCCTTAACATGGTTGATCCTTAACATGCTGGATCCTTAACATGCTGGATCCTTAACATGATGGATCCTTAACATGATGGATCATGATGGATCCTTAACATGATGGAATCTTAACATGACGGATCCTTAACATGCTGGATCCTTAACATGCTGGATCCTTAACATGATGGATCCTTAACATCCTGGATCCTTAACATGCTGGATCCTTGACATAATGGATCATGATGGATCCTTAACATGATGGATTCTTAACATGATGGATTCTTAACATGCTGGATCCTTAACATAATGGATCCTTAACATGATGGATCCTTAACATGCTGGATCCTTAACATGATGGATCCTTAACATCCTGGATCCTTAATATGCTGGATCCTTAACATCCTGGATCCTTAACATGCTGGATCCTTAACATGATGAAATCTTAACATGCTGGATCCTTAACATGATGGATCCAAGGAATTCTAACCAGGAGAAGTTTAGCTGTTTGCAGTCTGCATCCTGACCACTAGATGCCACTAAATCCCCTCAAATCCTACACACTGCTCCTTTAAATGGGAGCATAACATGTATGATGGCTGCAGTCCTTGATGTATTTCAGGAGCTAGTGCATGAGATGTCTGATGCTCTATAGTGCTATATGCTACCATCTCTGCTACCTGCTTCAACAGCTCAAGTAGATGTGAAATGCACCGACCTCATTACCACATAATTGCAGGGTGCACCAGCGAGGATGTCTCTCTTAGCGTAAGAGCCCTTAATGCTAAACAATGGGCTCTGTGTTTTCTCTGTGGAGGTATGTAAAGACATGTGAGTTGGTGAAAAGGGGAGTGGGCTGGAGCCGGTGATGTCTCCCTTATTCTCCTTTTGCCTCCCTCTCAGCTGGTTAATATGCATTTCATTAGACGGCCTGCTGTTGGGGAACCTTTTGGCTCGTCTCCTCCACTCGCAGCGTGACTCCCTCCCGGTTCGGATGCAATGATTCCTGAGATGGCAGCAGGTCCAAGCCCACTTTCCGCTCTGCACCCAGCCACGGAGAAAGCTGTGGATAATTCACCTCTCCTCACTCCCCTGTCTCTAACTGAGATGGATGCAGATGAGCTTTCTATACCTCTCATTGTGTGTGTGTGTGTGTGTGTGTGTG
>JAPZEB010000006.1:6118358-6130705 GCA_029783705.1 Chaetodon striatus
TGTGTGGTTGTGACGCCTGCTGGATGTACTGCCAAGTTAAAGAAGTAGCGAACTGAACAGTCAGTTCAGGGACAACAGCTCTGGTGGACATTCCTGCAGTCACTTTGTGCCAATGGCACACAAAACGTATGACATCTGTGACATTGTGTTGTGTGAGCAAACTGCGCATTTTAAAGTGGACTTTTATTGTGACCATCCCAAAGCACACCTGTGTAGTAATGCCATGTGTGTCAGGTGGATATATTGTGTTGCTCACTAACATGGATTTTAACAAATCTGTGGTCAAAAATTGAGAGCAATTTATTGATTAATTGCACAAAAAAAGTCTTAGATCTTTTACACAATGCTGTGAGAAATGAAAGCAAAAACAAAGGCGTTGCATTTGAATTTTTAATCAGCGTACAAGTGTCATGTTTCTTTTGTTTGCGGTGTACAATGTCAACATTTTCTTCTAGTGTCTAGGTTGACAAGAGACTGGGCATAGCCTCTTGCATGTGTCCTTTTAAATTTAATTTTCCTTTTTTCCAAGATACAAACTATCTTGACAAATATTAATCATGTTGTGGAAAAGTACCTCCACATGGAAGCAGATGCTCTAAACCTGAATAATTACACCACCTTTAAACACAGTGTGAATGCTGCTTCCTCAAATGTGGCCCGTTCCCTCGGTGTCACTGAAGAAAATGACAAAGCACCATGTCACAGAGGAATGCCGGGCATGTTGTAGCCAGTCACCCAGGTCAGCCTCCTGACAGCGGGCCAGTTTTTTATGGTTTTGCTGACTGCTGCTTTTGATGGTGTAATTGTGACAATGATCTCATTCTCTCCCTCTCTCTGCCTGGTCTCAAGGAGCTCTGTGCTCAGCCTTCTTCCCGGTGGCTGGCAGTCAGGAGGGAGAGGTGGGGGTGCACATTTCATTAGCTTTCAATTCATATTGAATTTATTAATCCCACGCTGGTTCTGCAGGGTGGGAGGCTGCTTAAGAAGAGGGGGGGAATATCCTCGATATAGATACCTTTCCCTCCATCTGCTTGCAATGTGTGTGCAAAAGTGTATGAAAGAGAGGAGGGAGAGGGGGGGAGGGAGGGAAGGAACCAAGAAGGCGGGAAGGGAGAGGGAGAATAACAACGACAGCCTAACAACAAGGGCTTGTGAAAAGACTGCAGCGGGAAAAAGTGTGTCAGATCATTTACCAGCGGGGATGCACGACTTCGTCTCTTTAAAGGCAGCAGCCCTGCAGAAAGGCTCTTGTCTAGTCAGCACTGCAACAAAGGCACAGCTATGGCTTTATTTACGCGCCTGGAATGTTCCTGTGTGCACAGGGGCAGCTCCCGAACAACTAACCCTCAGCTCCATCAAGGGAGGGAACATGGCGCTAACCTCAGCCAGACCTCACCCCAGATAGAGAAGCAAAGAATTGCTGCAACAACTGAGCTGACAAGCACGTCACACTATTTAACTACAGAAGTGACTCAACAAAGAGCAGCTCCCTGCCTAACTGCCTCTGAATAACACTGTTTGACGTCGTTCTGAAGAGACTCGTGTTGTAGCACAGTGGTCCTGTAACAAAGCAGGCTGCGGAGTTGGATTTGAGCAGGTGTCAGCTGACAAAGAACTGAAGTTTATCCATCCCTTGTGAAGACAGTTTAGCAGCACTTTTTTCATGTCATAACGCCCCGTCGACCCGCAGCGCTACCGGGAGACGAGGCCTTTTTTTGTTTTTCTGGTTCACAATCTGCTTTGCCTGACCCCTCACTCAGCGAGCCTTTACACACTCCACCCGGCTGCTCAGATGGAGGCTGAGGGCGCGGAGCCAGCCCCTCTGCATCCTCAGCACTCTGCAGCCTCTCAAGCTAATGACGAGGGCTGCTCCCACTTTGTCACACGAAGAACTCTCAATTTGCCCTGTCTGTGCTTCTGTCCGTATGTGGGAGGGCCGGGGAGGTTCCCGTTCAAGTTTAGGCGGTGTCAACTGTTACAGTGGCAGCGGAGAGGGGTGTAATGGTGGAGTAAAACAGGACTTGACACATGTTCTGACTGTTAAAATCATACTCCTTTCAGTCAATCAATCAATCATTTTTCTGTCACATGGAATGAAGGTGCAACTCCAGGGAAAAGCGATCTCGTCAACTTGTGCATTGCAGTTTAGTTCAATTTTTTTACCTGAAGCTGTGGCTGAGGACGTAGAGCAGGTTGTCCACTAATAGGAAGATCAGTGTTGTTATCCCTGACTCCTCGAGTCCGCATGTCGAAGTGTCTTTTAGCAAGATATTGAACCCCAAATTGCTGTGGAACAGGTGGCACCTTGTATGGTTGCCTCAGCCACCAGTGTGTAAATGTGTGTGTGAATGGGTGAATGTAACTTGGAGTGTAAAAAACGCTTTGAGTGGAGTTCCTTTTACCTCTTCGTACTTTTTTGGCTGCTGCTTATTAATGGTCATAATTGTAATAATGTTTGCAGATGGTTTTGGTCATCTGTGGTTTCTGGTTGTGTAATGATTTAACTCTGGTGTCGGGTACAGTTGCCTCTGTTGTTTTAAGGTCCAGACACACCAAGCCGACATCAAAGAGCTAGTGGCAATGAAGGCCATCTGTTGCATCGCCTCACGCCGCCTGTGTCTCGCCAAAGTTGCACATGAACACACTGCAAAGACAGTCCAGTAATGACCAACTAGCACGTACATTCTGACACAAGTCTCCACACCCGCAGACAGCGGTAGTCTGTATTCGTAGTTAAAACAGGGAAACTGGAAGACAGTCAAACATGGATTTGAGATGCTCGTAGACCTTTTAACATTGACAACACGGCCAGATGTTGAAGGAACAACTGATATTTGCTGTACCCTGGCAGACAGTGACACAAACAATGAAGGACCTAAAGAGCTCAATGACCTAACACTTTTTTTATTATCTCATGCCCTCTTGACTGAAGTTGTTTACTTTCCTCACTTCCAATTCTCTTGTGAACTGCCGATCAGACTGATTTCTCTCCTCAATGGGCTTCACTGAGTCCTGCACCAATCCAACACATTGAATTGGCCGAAAAAAAGCCAACAAGGGCTTACAAGTGCAGGACACAGCGCAAAAACAGGGGCAACAGACGCCCACCCACAGCCCAAAACTGACCAACGGTTGACTGACAGCTTGGTGTGCCGGTGCTCTTAAAAACTAAATTCACCACAGACTCAGTAAATTCATTGATGTCAGTAATGATATTGATAGCGATGTCCTGGAATGTGCTCCAGGTGCTGATTGGCTCCATCTCTTGCGTCACTAGGGGCATGCGTCGAAGTTTGTTTCCATATTTTGACCTCAAGAAAATGGCTTCGCTCTGCAGCTGTCTCTGAGCAGCACACATCAGTGATCCATAGGGTTTATTCCCCCAGTGGCAGGGCGAGCAGGAACAGGACAGCGCCTCACATTCCCGCTGTCACATCAGTCCTTAGTCGCCATAAAACACATACATCCTCCCTTTCTCTCGCTAGAGTCTTTCGCTCTCTAAGATCGGCATCTGATAGGCACTGTCCAGGAATTAGCCAGGTTCCGGTGAATCAAAGGATATTACAGCTCCTAATGTGCCACCGGAAACTGATGTGGCACAGAGGTCGCCTAGTTTGGATGGCAGAATGCTCGTTAAAAGATCCAAACTATCGGGACCACAGCCGGTGTTTAATTCCTCCACACAAAACTATGAAGAACTGTGTCAGGGGTCAGAGGTCATAGAATGTGGGTCAGGATGTAAAGGGGATGATGGCAGCCTGTCTAAGGGTGAGTTTGGTTTTTATAGCCTGACCAACAGGACGGACGCTTTTATCAGCATTTGGGGGGTGCAGGAGGTGTTTTGTCCTGTGCGGGAGAACGCCTTAATTCTCAATTTCTGATACGGTCCTGAGTTGGTTTTGCAGGTTTTTGTGTTTGCAGTTGTAGTTTTTTAATGTCTATTTTGTAGTTTGTGGTTTGTGTAAAATGGCTGAAACCTTGGAACCTTGGAGTAACTTTGGAATCAAGGTCCATTTTAAAATCAAATCAATTCCTCCATGCTTGCCACAGTGACTGGTGTAGATATGGATGCAGAGATGGACGCAAAGATGGTCTTGATTGTCCATGTGGTCAGGATCATAGCTGGTGCCCATCTTCTCCATCTTTTCCTTGGTGTTTACTGATGTTTACATTTGAAAACCTTCAGCTGGCGGCAAGCAGAGGTGCAGGAGAGGAAAGTTTACACATCGGTGAGTTGATTTCCTCATCTTAAAAAGTGACCTGTAGCCACACGCCACCGCCGTACAACATCAACCTAAATATGTCTGTGCCCACAAGTTCAGAACCTGCTGCTGATACAAACTCTACAAACCTTATAAAATCATCAGACCTTTCTTTTCCTGCGCACCTTGGGCCTGCCAATCAGCTGCTCCCTCACATACTTTATTTGACAGAGATCAGACAAACAGCCACTGGACCTGCTGGCCTCCAGCACCACCAGCGGCCATCAATGCCAGATATTCAATTTAATTCATTAAATTATAATCAGGTTTCCAGACAGCGTTCGTGGATGGGATTTTCCACTTTAAATGTAAAAGCATTTCAAAGGAAACAAAGTTTACTCTGCAGGGATCGAGAAGAAGCAATGACTGCATCTTTATAAATGTCTTGAATCATAAAAACAGTGGAATTTCCCCATTGTGGTGTCTAGGAATGCAATATATCGACACTGTGTATTTCTCTCATTCATGTCAGCCAAAATACTAATTATGGTGAACACAATGCAGTGCCAGAAGTCATTGTAGCGACAGCACCACAATGACACAGTGATGATTTTACAAATATCCCGTGCTCTTTTCCTGGTGACAGGAAACTTGTAAAGAATACCGTTTTAAATATGTCTGCGCTCGAGCCAAACGAGAGCCAATTAAATGCCGTGCATGATGTTCTCCGTTTCCCTCAGTTCACGGGTCAAGTTTTATTTTCATTGCCTCGCTCACTAGCCAACTGCGTCATTATGTTTTATGTTGCAGCACAAGTTAGATTTACTTCCCAGATGCAACTTCATCAGCAGACTGGAGAACTAGTGCTCTTAATTTTCCGTTTCCTCCAATTAAAATGGATTTACTATTTGAACTAAATAAGACACTGAGCCTATTTAATGGAAAATAAAGAAAAAAGCAGTATATTTATTAATTTACTTTAATATTTTATTACTGATTTAAAAGGATTAATTGCCATTTAGAGAATATTAACCAAATAGGGTAAGTACTTGAATCGCATACGTTTTTATATTTCATATCAGCCTCATGGCTCTTAAAACATTATATCATTGTAATTCAAGCACAACCTTGGCTCTCAAGATGTTTTTATTCCACATTTTAATAACTTTGCAGTCAGGGCCAAGTGCCATTATGTGAGTAAATGAATGGAACAAGTGCTTGTTCTCATTATTTTCAAAAGCTCTCCTCAATCCATCAGACTAGGCTTGTGGGTGCTTCAGAAAAAAATAAGCTCAGTAAGCAGTGTGTATATATGTTTGTGTGTGTGTGTTTGAGAGGGCAGGAGAGAGGGGAAAGCAAAGAGCACATATCTCTGTGTGCTTTTACATGGGGGCTGGGAGGAGGGCTACTTTATTTGAACATGGCACGCTTGTTGACCCTCTTCATAACTATTCCTCCTCTGCGGAGGCCAAGAATGGGATATTACCACTTAGCCTCTGTAAACACAAGTTACGCTGTTGAACTATGGACCTCGGAGTCGCGCTCTTAACTGCTGGATGCCTCGGCTGTGTCTGCCAGTGAAGGGAAAAACCTTCCCTGTCTGCCGGTGTGGTCAATTTTATTGATTTGCAGAAAGCTTTTCAAACATGTCACGTGAGTCTTGTGATCTTTCAGTAGCAGCGCTGTTCATCCTGTCTCCTGCCCTGTGTATAAGGTCATAGGAAACACACAGCTACACGTGCACACACATACAAACATACGAGAGGGTGAAACTTCACATTGCTAACTGTATTCTGACCTTGAGTGTTTCATGGCCTGCTATTTGAACACGTTAAATTAACTCAGAGTCTAATTTTTATGTTCCTCTGTGTCCTCAACCTAAACCAAAAAAAAGTTGGCATGGTATGTTTCTGGAAACCACGAATATGTTACATTTGCATGTTAGCATGTACCAGATACAATGAAACTTAATGTTTCCACAACGCAGTGGTTTAAGTATGGTTAGGTTCAGACACAAAAAACACTTGGTTAGGATAAGATCATGTTTTGGCCTGTTTTTTGGGGCACATCCCTACTGGAAACACAGCGTTGTCTTAGTGAAAAACAAACAACTTTTCATTGCACAATTCGTGCTGAGAAAAACAGTAACAGGTCGCTAAAAAAACACCCACCATTGGGGGCTGAAAAATCATAGGAAAACACCATGATGAGTCCATAAACAACATCCAGGCTTTGGGTTTAAAATTGCCGCAGGAAACACGGCGACAGGACCCTAAAATCCACACATTTGGGGGCTAAAATGCTGCAGGAAACACACAGATGGGCCCTTAAAAAACACCCACTTTTGGGGGCTGACAAGTTACTTTAAATACAGTAACCATCCCTAAGAAACCCTACATTTGAGGGCTAAAAATCCACTGGAAACACAGCAATGGGCCCCTAAAACACACCCACTTTTGAAGGCTAAAAAGCTGCTGGACATACGGTTACCATCCCAAAGAAACGCCTACTTTGAGCACAAAGAAGCTGCTGGAAACATAGGGATGGGTCCCTAGAAAATCCCATGTTTTGGGACTAAATATCCTCCAGTAAGACAGGGACATCCCCCTAAAAAACACCCAGTTTTGGGGGCTGAAAAGGTGCTGGAAATACAGTGACAAGCCCTCAAAAAACACAAACGTTTGAGAGCTAAAAAAAACTGCTTGAAATACAGCAACAGGCCCCTAAAAATACTTACTGTTGGGGGCTGAAAAGCTGCTGGAAATACAGTAACCATTCCTAAGAAACACCTACATTTGAGGACTAAAAAGCTGCTGGAAACACAAGGACAGGCCCCTAGAAAAACCCCATGTTTTGGGGCTCAAAAAATCTGCTGGAAACAGAGGGACGGGCTCCTAAAAAACACCCACTTTTGGGGGCTGAAAAGCTGCTGGAAATACAGTAGCCATTTCTAAGAAACACTTACGTTTGAGAACGAAAGTGCTGCTGGAAACACAAGGACAGGCTCGTAGAAAACCCCCACATTTTGGGGCTTTAAAAATCCACTGGAAACAGAGGGACGGGCCCCTAAAAAACACCCACTTTGGGGGACTGAAAAACTGCTGGAAATACAACCAGTTTTGTTATTTGTTGATCTTTAACAGTGGTCTGCAGTTTGGCACACGTCTTACCTAGCCAATTTGCCATTCACCATCTTCTCCACCTCCAGAGTCCTCCAAGTCGGCTCATATTCTACATTACTTTAGCAATGTTGATGAGATAGATATGAAACATGTAAATGTAACGATTTCTTGGTCTGCAGAAATGTAGCTCACAAGCCAACATTTTCTTTTGGTTAGTTGGCTGAATACATTGATTTGAAACAGCAAATCATTTACTGGGAACTAGCCTTCTCAAATTAAGGGGAGACTTGTGGGTAGAACCAATTCTCGAATGTGTGCCAATTACTCACCGGAGTGACCTGGGGGAGACCAGAGAGTGGGCACAATGTTTCAGCAGCAACACTGTTTGATCAGGATAGTGCAACTAGTGTTAATCACTGAATAAGTGGCGCTGCTAGTTAGCTCCCACCAGACCTGGGTGGTGCACAGTGCCACAGTTAATTGAAGAGTAGCAAAATTAACCTTACAACAGTCAAAAATATTCTCTGGTTAACCGCTGACATCCCTAGTCTGTACCAATTGATGCTGTAGGTTGTCTAGTTTCACAAGATGCCACAACTTTCACATGAGCTTAAAAAAGTGAGCACCACAGCCTCCTAAAGACAATGTCAGCCTCCAATTATTTTTCCCAGGGTGGGCAGCAATTGTAACAGGGTAGCCATGGTCTCTCCTTGGCGGCACCACTGACTGCATTCTCACCCTGAATGTTTCATGCTCTGCTGTTTGAGCATGTTAAATGAACGCCGAGCCTAATTTTTAATGTTCTCCTGTCTTATCTGACCACAGGCACTCATTAAAGCCAGCCCATGTTCTCTTTCTGGCTAAATCTCAGATTTATTATTCACTTTCTCATGCAGGATTTAGTCACACAACAGTGAGGCAGGCCCCTCTGGCAAATGCTCCTATAGCAGAATGGCAGGGACCACAGAGCATGTCAAATCAAATGTCAAAAGAGCAGTTGGCCAACTCCAAACTATCTTACACTTTCATTTCCCCAATATTCTTGAGTGCTGCTGGGATAGAATATATATGACAGAATGTCTCTGCGGGACTTAGATAAGAAGGAGCTGGAGATAAGTGAGAGAAAACCATCACCAGATATGATAGCAATCTGGTATCCACATTAGTTACCCTGCTATGACAACTGTGCTCATCGGCTGTGCTATTAGATGTTTTTTTCCTGTTAAACAATCTTATACAGATGGTATCATGCCACAATTGTTTTTTGTTTTTTTTTTTGTATCAAGGAGAGTGGTGATAAAGCGTGGGAAGCTCTGAATGTGAGATTATCATTCAAGTCCTATGGGGAGATTTAAGGTTGAGAAAGCTGCTCGATCCTTTGGGATGAGATGAAAGACACAAAGCTTATGTCGCAGGGCCTTGGAGACTGCACAATACAAGCACAAAACTCGTGTTATACATTATATTGGTAATTAGTTGAAAGTGCTTGCATAATTAGAGTATCTATTCTGGATCACATCATTTTGATCAGGGACGTTTTGTGTGTTTTTTTCATGTGAGGAGCAGATGCTTCTTTGGCTTTGGAACAGAGTGGACAGTGGAGTTATTGAACGAACAAACGCCTTATGTTGCACAAGTGTGGACTTGAGTCACATGACTTAATCTGATGACTTTAGACTCGATTTAGCAAAATCAGAAAAGGAAGTCAGCACTCAATGCCCCAGATTAGAGTTTCCTAAGAACCCAAAAAAATTACTACCTGAACTGAACCGACCCGTGTGAGTTGAAGCCTGAAGCCGACCCATCCAAGATTGTCACATGGAATACTGAGCCCAAGCCTGACCAAGCCCGACTCCCTGAGAAAACACTAGTCGGCCTTTAACGCCCGGGACACACTGGCTGTGTGGCAGCAAAAGCCACATGCGTCTCCAGTGCACAATGGACCAGCATGGCGGATCACCATCCCTCACTAGCTCCCTGCTCTGGCTGGGAGGAAAGACACTCTCTCACTGTCCTTCTCTCCTTGCCCGCACTTTTAAATATTTTTTGTTTCTTTGATTGCTTGTCTTTGGACTGTGGGAGGAAACCGGAGTACCTGGAGTAAACCCACACTGACACGGGGAGGGCTCCCAAACTAGGAACCCTCTTGCTGTGAGGCAACAATGCTGACCACTGCACTACTGTGCCGCCTATTATTTTATTTTATGTAGTTATTTATTTATTTTTAATCATTATTTCCCCCACAGCCTAGCCCTAGCAAACCTGGCCAATCAGCGTACATTTTCAACCCAGACCTAGTCAGACTTGTCAGGCTTTTCGAGACCTGTTGATTGAGAACTCTACCCGCGATTAATTGCTTAATTCAAACCCATCTGACAGCATCCCATCAAGTTGCTGGTGAGAACCATGAAGTACTAACACTGCGTTACTTAGCACAAGCTGAAGTCGAGGCTAATGTTAACATAGTTTGTGAGCAAATGCGTAGCTAACGTTAGCTTAACAGCTAAATGACTTTTTAAAAAAAACCTTGTTTTAACTAATAAATACAAATCTAAAAAGCATAGTAATTGGAATCATCGGAAAAATTCACGCAAACACAACAACTCGGAAAGTCAACTAAAATGTTGGTACCCGTATTGCAGAAACATAGCGGATGATAGTAAATGCTTGGTTGATGGTTATCAGCTTTATATCACTGCATGCCAGTGTTTTGCTCACGTGTAATTCAGAACATGGTATTAGGTTGTAACCTAGTTGCTGTCCACGTAGCGTGACCTAGATTAGTTAGAAAAATTATTTATTAGCATTGATCAGGAAAAACAATATTGTAGTTGTTTGAGGAGACCTACTGGTGCAGCAACAAGTCTGGGACAACATCACTGTGTACTGTAAAGCTTCAAACTGTTATCACCATATTGATTAAATGCCCTGAGGAGTGAAATACAACACATCTCCTTCGTAGTGTCCGTGTTGTTTCCACTTTACAACTGTAAGCTCATGAACACTTCCAACAACGACTCAGGGAATGGCCCCATCTCAGGAGCATTTGAATGCAGCATATTACTCTGTTGTTGCAGTGGCATTACATTTGGCGAGGAGCACATATTGACTTGTTTAGGAGTCAGAACTCACAGTTTAGGACTTGGAAAGTGACTTGAGACTCACTTGTGATTTGTAAAACAATAACTTGTAGAGAATGTTGCCTTCGAGTGTCCACATCATTAGTTCTGTTGGTGAAGGAACCTCCCAGTAAATAATATGGAACAAATTAATCTGCTCACATGTTGCTTTACAGTACTCTCACTCCTCAGGCTGCCACACCTTCATGACTCCATCAGCGTTTCAGGAGCAGCCAGCTCTTTTCTGCCTCCAGCACCTGCTGTCATCACCACCTTTATAGCCTGAGTTTCCCAGCTCTCACTGACAGTGCTGCAAACAAGATGTGTTATTTATGATTCTAAATTGTATAATTTTAGAAAGAAATGCAAAGATTATTGTACAGCTCTGATTTATGAGCGCACATTTGCTGCTTATTTACAGAAACTACACTGCAGCAATGACTTAATGAGACCAAAAGTTTAGAATAACAGAGACATTTTGTAATGCTGGGATTACACAGCGAAAGCTGGCTTATTACTAGAAGAAACTGCTAAATAAAAGTTGCACTTTAGGGGAGAGTAATTAGTCATTAATGAATCACAGGATAACAGAATGAATTATAGGCTAGCCGGCCAACCAGTTGCCATTCATTTCTAAAAAGAAACTACCATGACTAAAGACAGCTTACATTGTGTTATAATTAGGAGGCATTGCACAATGATGGGACAAGGACTTGCTAAAAACTCATTAAAGCTGCAGCGCTCACACTTGGAATTAGAGGAAGTAATATTCTGGCTGAGAGTTTGCCCTGGGGTAAAAAACGGGAGGGAAGTTCTGTCGGCTGAATTTAGTCCAATTTCACTGATTATATAAAACAGAACTAAACAGGATATTTGAACCAAAAATATAAATACATGAGAAAAGAGAAGAATTTGTTCAGCTGTTTTGTCTGTACAGTAAAATTATTGATGACATGAGGAATTTATTTGTTGTTGAAATGGGCTATAAATGTCAGCTCCAATAGCACCAAGTATTTGCATGCACAGCCTACAGAGGAAAACTCCCGCACCCGGTGGTAACGTCAGTTCAACTGGACACAGAGGCCCCTTTTAAAATCAGTTTGTCTTAAGCTTAAAAAAAACTGATTTTATTTGGTTTATTTCTCCAACAGTTTGCAGCTGTAATTGAAGCCCTTTTGGTTTGGCCCAGCACCAGTCTGGATGCTGGTTGTATGAGATCAGAGGTTCAGCTCTCAGTTGTATAATGTTTTGCAATATTTTGTGAAAAATGATAACTGAGCTCATTCCAGAGCAAAAACATTATGTTTAATGATGTACAACTCTCTGGTTTGAGTAAGAAATTATTTAGGAGGGAATGCTGCAGCCAAAAACTGCTAAATAAATAAATGAATCAATGGATTACTGAATAGGCCGCCAGGCACAGGCCCAGGGGCCCAAAGTGTCAGAGACCTCCCTGGCCTTTAACTTGGAGAGACATGTACCGAACTAGAAGAGACTAAAAATGACCACAAAAGAGATTCAAAACAACCACAAAGCGACACAAAAACACAGAGAGATGCGTAGTGACCACAAAGAGAGTCAAAATGACAACAAAGAGACACAAAATGACTACAGAGATGCAAAACAACTATAAAGAGACTTAAAATAACAACAAAGAGACACAAAAACACAGAGTGAAGTGTAATGACTAAAAAGAAACAAAATGACAACAAAGAGACACAAAATGACAACAGAGACTCAAAATGACAACAAAGAGACACAAAATGACAACAGAGACTCAAAATGACTACAAAGAGACACAAAATGACAACAGAGACTCAAAATGACAACAAAGAGACACAAAATGACTACAAAGAGACACAAAATGACAACAGAGACTCAAAATGACTACAAAGAGACACAAA
>JAPZEB010000006.1:6163546-6181809 GCA_029783705.1 Chaetodon striatus
TTTCTCACACAAGGCATTTGATCTGGTCCGCTTGTAAATGCTGCCGTGAGAACACGAACCAACTCTAGGCAATTATATAACTTTGTGACAAAATTAGTCCCTGATTCAGACCAAAGCAAGACAGCTCTAGGTCTGAGAGCACCCTTAGATTAATTAAAAAACATGGTTAAATCGCTGGTTTACAATGATTCTTTATCGCCAGTGTCAACAAAATATTGAAGTTCAAAAGCAGTTTTCAGCACGAGTTTAGAGGTGTAGCTCACCTGCAAAGTAGATGCAAAATGAACTTGTTTTTATACTCCAAGCAGCACAGCTTGCCATACTTTTATCACCATATTAGTTCAGTAGAAACTGCTGGCTGCTGTTTGTTTTGTGAGCCCCACTAACTTGTGGTTCACTGGCTTGCAGGTTGCTTTGCATTTAGTTTTTTAATGGAGCGCTGTTGGACACTTCTGACAGCTGCTGTACTGAAGGCAAACAAACAAAGGATCATAAACGGATCAGGCTTTATACAGCGTTATTGATGTGTCACAGAAATGTCTGGATTGGCCCCACATCCCTGCATTGTACAGTATATTACAGGTATGATATGAGAGTTTTAAAAAAGAGACTGAAAGAGGTGCTGGAGTGCCAGCACTGTCTGTCTCCTATCTCTCCTCTTGCTCTGAGTGTGTTTGTGTACAACTGAGACATCCTGCACCTCCTCTGTGCTATCTGCTGAGCTGGATTTCTTGCCCTTGGTGTCTGGGTTTATTGATAAGAGACGGAGACGCGAGTAGTGAGGAGAAAATGACCGTAGCAGTTTTTACCTTGCACCCCCACCAACTCCTCCTACCCCACCCTGTCTCTGCATTTAACACTCAGCTATTGTTTTAGAGTTGTTGTTTTTTTAATGTGGTTTTGGGAATTATAATTGTAGTGTGAGGTGTGACAGATTAATGCATGTGTAACACCTGCAGGGCAGTGTAAGATGAGAAAGCAGACACTCCAGAATCAAAGACGCCGTGTTTTTGAATGCATTTGATAGCCTACCACACTCGCAGCGCTATTTTGTGTGTGCATGTGTTATTGTTTTTGGAGTTGTTATGGTGTTGTTGCCAGATTTCCCAGTCAGGTGATCATGGGGGCAGTGCAGCGACATAATCTTGTGTGTGTGCACAGACACGTGTGTGCGAGTGTTTGTTTGCAGGCCAGTCGCTCTGTCCAGGATAGAAATGGCCAGAACTGGGCTATCTGCTGTCAGCTTGTCTTTATCATCACCTCAATGTGAGGTGGCGGATCAGGGACTCTTCCAGGACCTTGCAGATGTAGACAATGACTCTTATCCGTCAGGACAAGTATGATAGATTTTCACTTAACCGGCAGAATAATGGACAAAAGGATAGACAAAATAATACTGAAGAACAAGCCACTTCTCTTTAAATTCATGGCTTGTTTTTAGCTCTATTGCCTCTTTACCCAGTACGCTGATCACAGAGGGCCCCAGTCAAGGGAGAGAAAAAAAAAACAATGGTCTTTTCCTCTGCTCTGGAATTCACAGGCCACCCTCTGTCTGTGTGTCTGGCTCTCTCCCTCGCTCCCCTTCCCTTCATCCCCCTCTGCTGTCACGGAGCAGACTGGGCAGGTTATAAATAGTGGTGCAACCACCCTGAATCTTAGTTGTCGTCAAGGATGTTTTTCCTCTCCCTTTGGTGTGTTCCGCTGTGCTCCAGCCACGCTGGGATTTCGACAAACAAAGCACCACAGAACTGTGACGGAAATTTACAAGATCGCCTTTGTGTTTGTTTGTTTTTATGTTACTACTGCGCCGAGACCAGCTGGTCTAACAGTGATGCTGTTATTGATGTAGGGCTGTGGTATTTGTAATTGATCAATAGCTCAGGATGTTGGTTTTTGTTTCTGTGGGACGAAGTAATGCTGGGTTCACTGTGATGTGTCCCTCTGTCTCATGTCTGCATGTGTTCCACTGCTCCTTTGCCTTTTATGTGTCGCGTCAACATGGAGATGCTCAAGTTAGTCCGACCAGTACGGCCGTAGACAACTGACAGTTCACCCCAAGGGAGACTTCATCCTTGTGGTTGGCATGACAAGAGCTGTGACAATTAATGTATCAGGCCTAGTTGTCAGCTATTAAATTAATCGCTTACTGACAATCAATTATTCAGTTTAAAAGATGTTTTAAGTGAAAGTTCTCTGATTTTAGCTCCTTAAATGTGAATATTTTGTGGTTTATTTACTCCACTATGAAAGTAAACAGAATATTTTTTGGTTGTAGACTAAACAAGACATTTGGGCAACATTTTTCCCCTTTTTATGTAATTTTATATACCAAAAAACTAATTGATTAATAAATAAAAAAATGTTATACGATGAGAATAAATGCAGACAATTAAAAGGAAAAAAATAAATTAATAAATAAATGAAATAATGGTGACTGCAGCCCTATATAACAGCACATTTTATTAGGGATGTACCGAATAGTTTAAAGCTTCATTTACAACGCTGACATTTAAATTCTATGTCAACATTCAAACACTGCACAGCTTTTTTTAAATGCCTATTCATTCTGTTTAAACACCGTATTTCTGCACAGTTATGAATAAAGATTAAGCCATAGTGATATAATTTGTATTATACTATTTGTAAAATTAGATTTCAGTGTTGGCATTATAGGAGTGTTTCCAACTTGTGTGATCCAAACATTTAAGTGCATGAGACAAAATTTATTGAGAAAAGATAGATATACTAATTTCCAAAATTCACACTTTTCAGTGTTCCCATGGTTACTTAAAAAGTCCTATAAAAAGGCATTGAATTCATCAATCTGAAAATAAGGCTTTAATTGGCATAAAAATGTCTTAAATCAGTCTTTAAATACGAGGACGTGAAGACAGATTTCCTTTATATGCATATATTGTTTTAAATAATTTACAGTTTTTTATTTTTTTCCCAGTTATCTTTTTGTAAAATTGGTCTCAAATTTCATTTTGGGCAGCATTAAAAGTTTTAAAAAGTCATAAATTTACCTTGTCTCAAGCTGTAGGGTTTTTGTCTTACAAAATATTCTGCTTCAGTGCTCACTCGTTTGCGTTAAGCCTTTCAAAAACACAGTTTTCACTGCTGTCAGACACAAAGAGAGGCATGCACCTGTATTAACGGAGCAGTTTAGCAGGAATCTTCAAGTGTCATAAATTACATTTATTTGTCAAAGACTTAATTAAAAAAAAAAAGACCAACTGAATGAATCACTTATGTTAAATTTGGGATTTTGCTTAAGGATTTTTTACATTATAAGCTTCATTTGAAAACCTTAATAGAAGCTTTGAATGACTTTAATGTCAGCGCTCAGATCTCACACCACTCTCAGTGACTTGTTGATTTCATAGTGAATGGAATTAAACATTTCCAGGGAATTCCCGCTCTTATTGTCCGGTGAAAACTCGACGGTGCATTGTTTCACGCCTGCCATTCTTGGATACTTTTCCTTCCTTCCTAAACACACAATAAACTTATTAGTCAACAGTGTGAGTTATCGCCTCATCTGTCGTCTCTCTTAATCATAAATGAATTCGCAGCAAGGAAAATCAGCAATCTGTAAACACACCTGTGACAACAAAACTCTCATGACTTATTGATTGAGTAATTAATTGCTCTGTTTGTATAGAACATAATAAATTTAATATTTCCAGGCTTTGGACTGTTGCTTGGGCACACAGGGCATTTGATGACCTCAGCGTGGGCTCTAGGTAATTGTGATAGGCGTTATCGATATGAAGAGTTTCCTGGTATGTAGTCCAAACTGTTAGTTAGTTGCAGGCCTAATCAAATATCAAAATAGTTTCAGATACATTTTCTGTCTGCAGATCTACATGAAAGCGTCATTGTGGCACACTCTTCACCGTCAGTCATTAGTCCGGACCATCACAAAGCTATAAATTCGTAGTAAAAGATGTTTTTGTGTGGGCCACTCAAATCAAATCTGCTTTTGGGAAACACCCCTCTGATCATCAGAAGACTCCTCTGCAGCATCCAAAGCCTCCAGTTGGTGGAGGCTGTGGCCAGCTGACAGTGTTCATAACCTCAACCCCAGACCTCAGCCTGTGTTGAAATGCTTACATCATCTCTCCCTCGCTCCCCCCCCCCTCCTCCTCCTCCTCTTCCTCTTATTTTAGCCTGATGCGTGTGGTAAGCAGAAGGCAGCAAACTGAATTCTCCGAATCTTTGATAACGATGACCTCTATTAGTGCTTCTTATTGTCTTATTGTCATGAGGAAAGAGTCGTATTTTCTCAGAGACTGGCGTATTTGAGCCCTTGAGGAAATGAAACATGTCAAGATGAAACAATTGAATTGTTTTTAATAAATTCTTAAACATAAATCAATGCACATTGATTGGTTAAAGCCTTTGTTTTTGATGTGAACTGCAAATGCAGCAGTGTGTGTGTTGATACAGCTGACAGTAATTCTCTTTGTCTGGAGTGCAGGCGGCTCCAAGTTGTGCAGCCTGGTTGTTTCTGTGAACCTTGTGCTGCTAGGTAGACTGGCTTCAGGAAACAGAGAGAGTGAGAGAGCAGGAGAGAACACAAGGGAAGGAGGGAGGGAGGGAACGAGCAAGGGAGAGCTCCTCTTGGTTGTCATGGCAGCAGGGAAATGCACCATGGGATCGTGTGTTTCCAAGGTGAAGCGGGATGCTCGTGCTCCATTGGTCAGCTTAAGGCAGACTAACTCGTTGTCTTGCTCCTAATTGGCTGCATCAACAAAATTCAGAGCAGCATTAAACCCAGCCTGCTTTGATGTTTCAATTTGATCAGGACAAAGGGGATATCATTTCTTTTTATCTGCTTGACGTGCTCTCCGTGTTAAAAGCAGCATTTACAAGACCCTATGAAGTACTCCGACTGCGCTGCAATCAGGAGAGGGTTAGATTACTGCTCCACTGTATTTAAATGTGTGTCGTCGGTTGTGCATTTAGTTGTTGTTGTTGTCTGACTGAAAGCGTCATTAACAAATCAAGCTGTTATGAAATGAGGCCAGCGTGCAGCAGCTCATATTGCAAGAGCAAATGATGAATGCAAACCACAGTTATACAATAACAAATATGCCGCCCGCATAAACACATGCGACTGTCTGTGCTTTTCTGCATGACTGTGTGCTATGTGGCTGAGCACATTCTTCTTCTATTGTTTTGGCCCGACGTTGGGAGGTGAATGTGTGAGTCCTGGTGCGCTGTGGCAGGCGGAAGCACAGAGCAGCACTCTGTTAAGTAGGACAGTGCAGGATAAAGGGCCACTGCCTCCAGTCTGGGGCTAAAGCGCTAAATTTATCCCCTCCCTGCTCCCAGCACAACACAAACACACACAGGGAGACGGCCACACAAACACTCTCGACAACAATCGGCATGCGAGCCAGTCCACACCGAGGGCAGTCGAGGAGTTGGCACACAAGCTTTTTGTTGAATTTATTGACGCTGAGGCAGAAATGCAGCCAGGCAAACTGCACGTAGAACATGTAGCATGCATATGGACTTACACTGCTGGTATAGATATGCAACACAGCTCAGCACCTCTCATACGTACCCCGCCCCCAGCACTTGACCCCCTACCCCCTGGTCTTCCTTATACTTCATCAGTCTCTGTAGCAGCAGGAACTCCAGGGAGACTGGGCTGAGGGACCATGTGACCCGGCACTCTGGATATATCATGTTGCTGGAGAGATCCTGTCCAGAAGATAAATATGGCTCTTAAAGGAAAATACCAGTGTTTTTCATTGGTATGGTTCATTTCCTTAATTGCTCCGCAATTATACATTATTAATAGTCTGTTTCCCATTGCATCGCTTTAGTGGTACAATATAAAGCTAAGTCTTGTGCATCACTGACCTCACAAAGACCCTGCCATTTGAAGCTATCTGCCAATTTACTTAATTTTAATCATATCCCCTCATTTGAACTGACAGCCTCAAATACAGACTGCACTGCTGGAAAACACATTTCTCCATTTAAGGGGACTATTCTGCTAATTTTTAGGTTCAGACTTTAGATGGATTTTAGGTTTTCTTCTAGAACATATTCACATGCTTTAGTGGTCAAAAACACTTTATTTTGTTCATATTGTTTGTGCTGGAACACCTGTGTTCTCGCTCTGTCTGCAACCTCATGTTTTACAGCCTGTCTCTTTAAGCCACCCTCCTGAAAAAGTCAGTTATGCTCTGATTGGTCAGTGTGTCCAGGTCTTCTGTGTCTCTGTGTCTCCACAACATCATGGCAGCCGTGGGAATGACAGTAACGGAGAATAAGGGTTTTTATAACAGTGGAAAAACCTGCAATAAAAGCTTCTAAAGATATACAGCAAGACATGTTCTAGCAGGAATATTCAATTCATTTAAATTCAAAACACTTAATTTGTCCTTGAGGGGCAATTTGCAGAGGCAGCCAGAGTAAGCTACACCTATAGTAATTTAAAAACACATTATAATACAAGTACAACACCTCAACCGAACATACAGAGAGTTAGTGAACTCCGTGTGCATATATACTCTGAGTGACAACAACATTCAGGGGGTTTATGAAGCCATGAGCCAGCCTATTCAATGGCTTTGGCAAAATAGACCGAGGGTGAGCGGTATTTCAAGCAAGCGACACGTCGCTTAGCCTGCTCACTGATGCACAGAGCAGGTTAGGACATCTTCACTGGGAAACACTGAAACAATCTGATGTTTGCTTGCTCGCTCGTTGGCCACACTTTCAGTCAGGGAGAGGTCTAATACGTGAATGCAATATTAGCTGTACAAATAATGATAATATGATATTATAATGAAGATAATATTAGTGCAAAGTAACCTGTAAACATTATTAAAATGATGATATGACAATTAAGATAATACTAGAGCAAAAATAAGCAGCACACACATTGATGATAATGATATGAGATCAGGGAGGAATTAACAACAGATTACAAGTTTCCCTGATGGTAGCATGTAGCTACACGAAGCAGTGAACTCGTAGCTGGGCAGTAACTGTGTGTAGCAGCACTTCTCTCATTTAAAATCATCATTGAAAGCTTCTTAACACAACTAGACATGTGCCTGCAGCAGTATGATCCCAAAGCTGGGAGAAAGTGTACTGGGAGCAGTGTACTTGTAGCCAGGAAATTAGTGTGTGTAGCCATGAACGCCTCCTAACACAACTGGATATGTTCCAGCAGGAGTATTATCCCAAATCTGGGAGAAATAAGTATATCATCAACTAAGATCAGAGGTCTCCCTGATGTTAGCATGTAGCTACATGTAGCAGTGTACTTGCAGCCGGGAAATGACTGTGTGTAGCCATTAAAAGCTCCTCAACACAACTGGATATGTTCCTGCTGGAGTATGATCCCAATTCTTGGAGAATTTAACAACATTGGCAACTAAGCTCATCGTTTACCTTGATGTTAGCATGTAGCTACATGTAGCAGTGTACTTGCAATGGGGAAACGACTATGTGTAGCCATTTAAAGCTTCTTAACACAACTGGACCTGTTCCAGCAGGCGTATGATCCAAAATCTGGGAGAAATTATCAATACTGGCAAATAAGATTAGAGGTTTCCCTGATTTTAGCGCGTAGCTACATGTAGCAGTGTAGGCTACATAATGTAAACATCTTCATTAGTGTGCCTGGAGCAGATGACCATATAAAGATATTGGTCACAGTTTGGCGTCATCTTGTAGCCAAAGAGGGAAAAAACATTGGAATTAAAGTGTTCACATCGGTCTGAAGCCTGAGTATCCAGCATTTTAACATCATATATATGACAGAAAATGCGGGAAAAGCACAAAAGGGCTCCTTTCAGCTATTACCTGACAGAAATAAATAATCTATTTCTCTTAAAATGATGTCAGTTGAGACTGATTATAGCTTTCCATAATGATTTACAAGGTATAGCATTTCCAAGTTAATGAGACCGATGATTTTCAGAAGCTAATATGACTGTAACAGATCATGACACTGTGTACACAGTGAGCAAAATGCTTACAATGTCTCAAGTAGTGCGGAGGAACAAGACACCGTCAGAAAACTCATAGCAGGTTATTATAATATTTTCCCACTAATTTCCGCTCCTGAATGCCTGCCTCATTTCTTCTAATGCCAGCGAGAGGCCCTGAGAGAACAAAGAATTTATCTCTCATTACTAAAGTTAACAGCCGTCATCGTCTCTTTATGTGTCGTGGCACTGAGGAAACCCATATTGTGTCAGCAGTGGAATTCAAGGGTAGCAGCAGGGACACGTTTCACTGCTCACGGAGGGAATCCTGTGCCCTCACATTTCCTCTGCTCCCTCTCTTCTTCACACCCTCCCGCCTCCTCAGCCACTGCAGCCTGCATTCCTGCCATTCCTCCCATTATCATATGTGACCTGAGGCTATGGCAGAGTCAGGGGCCAAGCGAAGGTCTGAAGAAGTCGTCATAGTTAATCCGTCAGGCGTCCCTCCTCTTCGCTTCCTCTCTGTCCTTCTGTAAATAACTGTGATTGCTGCGGTACTGTCTTTAATCCAGAGGTTCAGACAGATGGCCACATTTAAAGATAATCCCTTATATGGTGTTGGACCTTTCACCTCATCGCTGTAGGCTACAAGGTGGCTGCGCTGTATTTACAGATTTACCTCGACACAGGGTAAAGCAATCTCCGGAGAAACCTTGAAATGAGGTTGCTCTAAACATATGTGTGTGAGCCAAATTTAGGTTTCAGTTTTAATTCACTGCACTGGCTAATAATGCAAGGGTCCTTAAAGGGACAGTACACCTCAAAATCAAAAATACATATTCTTCCTCTTACAGCTGTTTATCAGTCTAGATTGTTTAAGTGTGAGTTGCTCAGTGCTCAGATATCGGCCATAGAGATGTCTGCTTTTTCTCTAATCGTGGAACTAGATGGCGCTCAGCTTGTGGTGCTCAAAGCACCAAAAAATAAATTTTAAAAACTCAACAGCAATGTTTCTTTTCAGAAATCATGATGTGGTTACTTTTCTTTCTACTGAACTACACTTGTCATCCTCATTGCTGCACAGAAGTCAGCATACATCTACTGCTAGCTCACCTAGCACCACTGAGCTAGCTAACGGTGAAAGCTAAGTCAAGGAGGTCGCCATTTATGTTTCAGGGCTCCACCCTGTCAGTCACAGACCCTTTGACTGAGATTCTTAAAGCAAGGTTGTTGTATTTATTTTTGTCAGTCCGTGTGCAGTGTGCTTCTGGGGATGTTTCGGTCCCCGGATTTAGCTGCAGAGTGAGCGCTCCTCACTTTCACGCGGCTCTCCAGTACAGACAGCTGCAGACCAAGACCAAGAGGGTGTCTGAGGGAGATGGAGGCAGCTGCTCGGAGGAGGAGAGGTTTTTATTTGTTATCCTCTGCCTTCTTCTTAAAAGTGGTATATTTACAGCTCACAGCAACTTATATGTTGTATTTTCTGCCCTTTGTTTGATCTCTAATGTCGCCAAAAACTGATGCTGCACACTTCTAATCTGTCGTTGGCAAGGTTAGCATTGCTATCAAACTGAACAGCTAAATCTGATTTGACTGACATATCTGAGTTGGGTACAGCCTTACAGTGTTTAAATCTGGCACTGTCATGATAGTTAGCCCCTTTTCCATCCATAGATGCCCGCTTCCTTCTGTGCGGTGACACAGTTTGCAGGTGTAGAAAGAAAATAGTTCCTACATGAAACTCCTCACAACAATCTCTGTGGATTATCTTGATAAACCAGGCCATGACTTCTAGAAAGAGACATCGCTGTTGAGCTTTCCAAGGGTTTTTTTTTGGCACTTTGAGCACCACAAGCAGATTTAGTTCCATTACATTTGAGAGAAGGCAGACATCTCTACGGACGATATCTCCACCACTCTGCAACTCACACCAAAACAGTCTAGAGTGATAAATGGCACTACAGGTGAGAGGAGAAATGTCCTTTTAAGACACATTTTAGGGTTGCAGAAATCCTGATTTAGAGCCCAGGATCACAGGGCTGTAACTGATTCTGTCTTTATGTTTATGTTATGTCACTGTTTCGACAGCACTGTGTGTAGTTTAAAGTGATATAAAAATAAAAAGGGGAACATCATGCCGTTGAAGTGGAGTCAGGCAAATTCCATTTTATCATCCAGAGTGTTGCAGTACAACTTTGTGGTTTCAAACTGCTCCGCTGAGTTGAGGTCATTGCCTGCATGTTTTCCAGTTTCATTAATAGAGTTAGACAATACGAAACAAAAATACCGCTCTGTGTTGCTCCTATGTGCAGCTGTTGTAGTTACCTCTCTGCGACTCACTTGTTTCAATACTGCGTTACACCCAGCATTATTTGAGAGTGTGATTAGTGTAGCACATGTTTTCAAAGAATCAACAAGCAAACTTTCACTGCCGGGCGCAGAGCATGAAAACAGCTTATTGCTCCACTAAGAGAAGTTGACACTTTACTGACATGTCAACTTTCTCGTGTTGTAAGAGCTGATTTATTTTGAAAAAGCGTACCCACTGGAGCTAATGTTATCAGCTAACACTAATACTGAGTCTTATCTCCCAAAGCAAATATGACTTCTTCAATTTGGGGAGTCAAAATAAGGCACTTCTTCTTCTTGGTCATTCTTGACACATTTAATTATCACATCAGTAACGGTTTACGTGCACCACGAGCTGCCGACCTGCTACTGAAGTCTAATTTCACCACACAGACTCACCAGGCTTCTGATATTTACTCTGACATTCTGCAAGTTAATTAATTTGCTCAGTAAAACAAAGAGATTATGTCGCCCTGTTAACCTTTCCTCATTGCTCGGTTAGGAAAACCCATGAATTTAACTATGGAGTAAAGCTTCCATGTCACAGCTGGCGTTCAGAATTTTTAACCACAGTAACTACAGTGTAACATCATTTTACAAAAGTGTTTCAGCTAATTTAAAAGAAAAAAGGAAAATTAGTAGGTCTTGTCTGTGTGGGTTAACTGCAGAAGCCCGGCTTTAATCCAGGATGAGGCTGACTAATTGGCCGTGGCTCTGGGTAATGAACCTTTATTATAACAACTCATATTACTAAGGGCATGATGACCTAATGACTCAACGTGAGCATGGCTTTAAACAAGTTTAAAATTCCACCTTTTTTTTTTACATACAGAAGTAATGTAACTGTAGGTGTCTGCTGACAGATTTATGGGATGTATTTTATGCTACACAGTACGGTGGGGTGATGCGGCCAAAAATGTTACCATGATAAAAACTTTATAGGCCTGTCAGCTGATGTGTGGTGAAATCAATCAGAGGGCAGCTCAGAGCTGTTTACAGTGATCCAAACACGTGTAGTTACTTACACTTGTTATAGTACTACGACTACTTCCTCTCCTTCTACTTCTCTTTTTCTCTCTTCTCTTCTCTTTCTTCTCCTCATGTTCCTCTTCTCTTCTCTCTTCCTTCTACTCTTCTTCATCTTTTCCATCTTTCTTCTTCTTACTATTCTCCTCCTCCTACTTCTGTTCTTCTTCCCTTTACCCCTCCTCTTTTTCTTTACCTTATCATCTTCTTTTCTCTTGTTCTCCTCCTTGTTTTTCTCCCTTTCTCATTCTTCTCCTCATTCTCCACCATTACCTCTTCCTTTCCTATTCTCTTCCCTTCCTCTCTTCTTTTTCTTCATCCTCCTCCTCTTCTTCTTTTCCTGCTCCCCCTGCTTCTTCCTCCTCCTCTTCATCCTCCTCCTTCTCTTTCTTTTTCTACCCCTTTCACATGTTCTTCTCCTCCTTTCTTCTTCTCCTTCTTCTCCTCCTTCTCCACCATCACCTCATCCTTTTCTGTTGTCTTTCCTTCTTCTCATTCTCTTTTTTCTTCATCTTCCTCCTCTACCTCTTTTCCTCTTCCTCCTCCTTCATCTTTTCTCTTCCTTCTTCTTTTCCTCCTCCTTCTACTACTCATCCTCCTCCTCCTTCTTCTTTTTCTACCCCTTCACCTCTTTTTCTTCTTCTTCTCCTCCTTTTCAGTTCTCTTTCCTTCTTTTTCTCATTCTTCTTTTGCTTCATCCTCCTCCTCTCCCCTCACTCCTCCTTCCTTTTTCTTGTCCTTCTTCTTCTTCTTCTTCTCATCCTTTTCCTTTCTCTTCATTTTCTCCTCCTTCCCCCTTTTCTACCCTTTCACCTCCTCTCTTTTTCCTGTCCTTCTTCTCCTCCTTCTCCACCATCACCTCCTCTTTTCCTATTCTCATTCCTTCTTCCTCTTCTCCATCACCTCCTCATTTCTTCCTCTCATCCATCTCTTCTCTTTCCTTCTACATCCTCTTCTTCTCTTTTCTTCCTCTTCCTCTTCTTCTCCTCCACCACCACCTCCTTCTCTTTCCCTCTTCTTCCTCTTCTCCTTGTCCTCCTCCTCCTGTTGTATGGCAGGTGGTATCTAGTGTTGAAGGTGCGTGAGCGCCCCCTCTACCTCCGTATGGTTGGTTTAATTAAGTCACACATTTATCAAACATTTGTTATATTTCTATTTAGTAAAATTATAAAGAGATAATTATTGTCGTCTTATCTCTCGTTATTGCTCAGCTCTACTTATGCTACAGTAAAAAAATTGTTTGCGAGTATGTTATGTTCTTTGAATAGAGTACATATTTTGACAATTAAATGCATATCACACTGCAGTGTAACTAAGTGCCTCTTTCACAAGAAGGAACAGATGTGGCATCACAATCACGAAGCAGTCGCAAAGTGATTATGTGAACATGGTAATGAGCATAATTACACTTTTTTTTTCTTTTTTCAGACGAGCAAAGGTATCTGGCTCAGATTGAGACTTTTTAGCTGACAGCAGGTGTATTAGAAGAACCCTGGGGTGTGCGTGTGTGTGTGTGTGTGTGTCTGCATTTGTGTGTGACTTAGCTTAAACCGTGCGGGAGCTGCAACCTGACTTGTTGTCAGGGTTATGTCAGTATTATCTTTAGCTGGCTCCGGCTGTATCTGTGTGTGGCTATGACAGACTCGCAGAGGATCGGATTTCTCCTCTTTTTATGCGCTTGTCGTTCCATCTCTCTCCATTTCTCTCCCCCCTCCAAGTTTAATCTGACATATATAAAGAGGCTCACCCCCCTCTCCATTTGTGGCAGAGGGAAATCAATTCAAAGTAATAGAGCTCTGAGTGTGTGTAAGTGAATGTGCTGGCCTTAAGAGTTTTTGGTTTAGTGTTTTCTCTAGCACCTAGTCTCCTGTGTGAACTGTGTGTGCTAAAGCCGTAGCTGGCGCAGCTCTCAGGGCTCTGTGTGTTTGTGTGCTTGTGTTACTTTGGCAGCAGACAGTGCTGTTGTTTCCCAGTGGTCAGGTGGCTAGACAGTAGGGAAGATTATATCACCCAGGAAATGTGTCCTCTAATTCAGTGCTGTTTACCACCACCAGTCTTTTTTCTTTCTCTGCTTCCTTATTCGTCTTATCTCTCAGTCTTGAACAAAATGTTACGGTGTCATTTAAACATGGAGCACTCTCATGAATTAGCATGGTTCTTGTCCCGCGTGTGCTCCTAATGTGGGTTTGATGTGAAGTTTTGCACTGCTTTTTGGAGATGCACCGATCGATTGGCTGGTGATCGGAATCGGCCGATTATTGACCCATCAGTCTCAGATATAGCCAAAGCTGTGCTGTTCAAATTTATGTCACACTTACCACAGTGCAGACATTAAACAGTTGTCACAGCTGCTGCAACCTGCTCTCATTCTGAGGCCGTCAGATATAGACGTTTTGTCACACCCCCTTGTTAGAGACTTTTCAGACCCTCTTAAGTTTGTTTTTCTTGAGAGGCCACTGTGTTTGAATAGTTGTTGTTTTATAGTAGATTTTTTTTAATTATATATTGTATTTGTTGCACTTTAAATGTGTTTTGATTGACTGCTGCCTCGGCCAGGTCTCTCTTTTAAGAGATTTTCAATCTCAATGGGACTTCCTGGTTAAATAAAGGTTAAATAAATGAATAAATGGAAGCTGTTTTGTAATTTGAACACCACACTTTGTCTGAAGAATCAGGTCCTTACAGTTTCTGTAGTTTCCCTTTCAGACATCTCGCATCTCTAAGCTGTGTCAGAAGTGTTGGCACCTACTGGCAATACTCTTGTTTGATTTAGGTGAGGGGGGTGGCGTCTGGGCGTGCAGAAGGCAGGACACAATGTGGATGACACCGCGCTCACGTTGCTGGTTCATACTTTGGTTTTAAACATCAGTCTGTTGCCAGTCCTCCAATTTGTCTGATGATTTCAGCTTTGGTCCTCACCAACAGAAGTTTTGGAGTCCATTTTCTTTGACATCTTCCTGTAAACTACCCTTCTTCTCCACCCTCAGATGTTTTTTTTCCTCTGGCGTCACACCAGTCCCATGACAGAAACTTTATCCACACGCCCACTCGCTCGCTGTAAATTCTACGGACAATGACCTGCTCTATTCACACACAGGCTCAATCAGACATAACACCGACTGTACGAAGAAGCCGGCAGCGTAAAGTTTAGTTCACTCAACAAGGGACAGTGCAAATAAATAAATATACATGGTGTAAAAATGCCAGAATCAACCAAAAGGCTATTTTTCATCTGTAGTCCCTCGGCCAAGAAGTTACACAAGGCTACCTAAAATACAACAGAGCACAAAACAAAGCAAAACAGAAACAAACAAAAAAATAAAATTGCAAAATAAAATCGGAACATACAGTTTAAAAGCCATGACAAATGATTTTAACTTGAGTCTTTAGGCACAAGAATGTAATGATCATCAAATGTGTTTAATATCCGATCCAACTGATTCAGACATTTGCGTTGTCACACACAGCTCCTCTGGGTGATATCTAGATAATGTCAGGTTTGCAGTGCATGTCTGAAAGAGGCTTTTTATTTGTAAAAAGCAACAAGCAACAAATTCAGTAACTTACTAAACCATTAGGGGAGAAGTTATTAGTTCCCCCGTGTGTTGCTCGGAGCAGTGACCGGCTCCTCTGCCATCAGTGTGAGGTCTCTCCTCTCGTCTTACACCGTGCACACAGTGTGGCAGGAAGACAGGAGACGCTGCTCGCTGTGGCACTGTGAGTTAATATAGCTTACAGTGCACACACCTTTACACTCTTTAAATAGACAATGATTTATATGTAGTTGTGTATAAGTAATAGATGAATACGCCATTTTGAATAGATGAATAGTTGACTCTCTGTAACAGGTCTACACACATAAGATAGAATATTGTTTTTTGATTTTTCTGATATTTAAAAAAATGCATGAGCGTAAATAAATCTGTTGCACCAGTCCTCTTTTGGAAAAGTAAAATCTGATGGATAAAGTAGGATATACTGCAATTTATTTTCAGTAATATTTGAGTAAGACAGCTCTGTCCAGTGACCTGGAGGACTTTTTATTCTGAGTGACAGTGAGAGGAGGTCCTTGAGCTTGTTGCCATTTTGCAGAAAATTTAAAGGCTATTAATTAGTCAACGTTTTATAATGAACATGCAAAACAATTTTCCTTTAAGATAAAGTTACAAAAATGTTTGCTAATGCTGTCAGTGATAGTTCTGAGATAGGAAATTGAAATCAGCATGTCCTTTTTTTGTCTGTTGCCTTGAAATAATCTGCTGACGGGTGATTATCATTTAAGCAATAACACACTAGGACCATTGTTATTCAGAAAAAAGAGACCTCCTTGCTCCTTGCAGGAAAAAAAAGCTTTGATAAGTTTCTTGGCACATCTCTTTTACGTCACCTCCATTGTCAAAACAAGTCATCCTTGTTCATGTGGCGGCTGATTGTTATTGTTAGCTTCAATTCCAGAAACATTGTTTGATAATATTGTGCCCATGCCAGCATGTCTTGTCACTGTAGCAGCACACCAGCAGACAAAACATGTTTACATGCCGCAGATTGTAACAAGCTGCTGCACGTGCCACATACTCATGTACACAACAGACCAGAGGTGACTGCTGGATCCAGACTGGCCACAGATAGAAGGCTGAGTCTTCACAGGATGAGGGACACTTGCTGCTGCTGCTGCTGTTGTGCTGAGGAAGTGTAGATCAACTCAACGGAAGCTCAGTTCTTAGAGCGCAGCGAGCTGAGCCCAACACACATCTGTGGAATGTTGCAGCTCCGACGTTCTTTTCACCTCCGACTCTATGGTTTCTGTTTCACTTTTGATTCACGATAAATCAAGTTTCACATTGCCTCTGTAACTGTAATCAGTTTTCATCATTTCTTACAGAACAAACAGCTAAAACTCAGATTGATTAAACCAGCAGCAACAAAATACTCTCACAATGCCCTTAAGTGATCATATTTTGGTCTCGATTTTCTTCTGATTCGTCAAAAATCTCCAATGCACCCTGAAGCAAACAAACAGGGACAACCATAAAAATCCTGTGAAACTGGGGCACAATTCTGTCCGGTAACAATATCCAAAGAACAGAACCAACATATTTTTTAGAATAGTGCAACAAAATTAACAAAAATACCACTAATGGATGAAAATTTGGCAGAAGCATCCCAATCCTGTGATACAAAAATTACAGCGTGCATTGATTTATTGCCGCTCCCTGTGGGTTTACATGGGCAACTGCTTTTGCTGCCATTTGCTGTGACAACAAGCCACAAATTCATCTGCTGGCAAGCCTTGTTGCAGATAACTCACAGAAGATAATGAGACAGCGTTGCTCACGGAGTCATTGTTTTTTTTATTCAGGAAGATCAGTGTGTTTTTTGCAGTTGTTCACTGTTTGTGAAATAATAGAAATCAGTAGTTTTCAGGGGATGAGAGATAATTCCTTTGAGAGCTTAAGTTTGAGTTAATAAAAGTTAATTCTTCAAAGCTGATGAAATAGCTTAATTTAAGTTGACTTCTTTGAATTGATTAATTGATTAATCAGTCAACAGAGAATTAATCGGCAAATTTGAGTCATTTAAAAAAAAAAAAAAGTCAAATATTCACAAGATCCTGCTCTCGACTTATTGCTTAAACATTCCAACCCCTGCTAGTCAACACTGAAAAAACTACTCTGTTAATCTTATTATTAAAATCATTATTTATTAAATTTTACATTCGAATAACACAATTTATATTCTGATGATTTTTTATTTTTTTTTGTAAGATGTTTGCTACACAATTGCGTTAACCCAATCAAACCAAAATGGTGCTGTAATAATCACTTTATCAGGCACATTTCCTAAAGAATTCTTTTCCTGAAGTTTTTATTAACTTTTATTTTGTGAGCTGTCGTCATGATTTATAGGATAATGTCCAATATTCGTAATGCACAAAGTGCCAGACATTTCAACGGCATTTGATAAACAATTTGCCAACTGAAAAGTGGGATTAATGATTTTAAATGATTCTCATAATATATGCAATATTTTTTCAGACAGTGTTTAACCTGATAGATTAAATAGTACTCAGTTTGTGCTGTCTTACATTAAGATTAGATGACCAAGTTAGGAACATCCCTACTTCTGTTTTGATGATTTGCTGCTTTTCTCTCTTTAACGTCATTGTAAACTGAATTATTTTTTGGTTTTGAACTGTTTATTTGACAAAACAAGAAATCTGAAAACATTATGTTAGGCTCCTAAATTACGATGGGTATTTTTTCAACTTTATTTTGCGGTTTTATGATAATAATAATAAAGATACTAATAAACTTTATTTATAAACCGCATTTTAAAACAAAGTTACAAAGTGCTTTGGATGGTTGATCCTGGATTTAAAACAATGTGGAATTCAAGCAAATAAAATAAGGAAATTTTAAGAAAATGCAAAGAACAAAAAACAAAGTTAAGATAAATTACTGTCACTGAAGCAGATAAGCAAAGTTGGCAACCAACTGCTTTGTAGAAATCAAACAATTATAATTAATTGTTAATTGTTAATACAAGAATACAGTAACTGATGATAACACAAGATAGAAAGAATAAAAATAACCAAATGAGACTTTAGCAGTGTGCTGAAATTAATAAAAGGCTTTTTGGAACAGATACATTTTAAGAAGAGATTTAAAAGATGTCACTGATTCAGCCAGCCTCAGATCCTCAGGCAGTATATTTAACAATTATTTGATTTGATTTCACTCTATTACTAGAACATATGTTATGAAATTAGTTTAGAGTCCCAAGACATACACTCATTCATTCATTCATTTTCCATAATCGCTCATCCTCTTGGGGGTTGCGAGGGGGCTGTGGTTCACCCTGGACAGGTCACCAGACTATCACAGGGCTGACACATAGAGACAGACAACCATTCACACTCACATTCAC